>JAJEKB010023160.1:0-14514 GCA_022393335.1 Macrotrachela quadricornifera | reverse complement strand
GCTAAAAATTTCTCGAAATGATTGCTCTTATGATGAAATAAGCATCAGTTTGAGAAGCTGAATCTAATTTTTTTTTATCAAGACAATTGAGTCAAAAGATATACTTATTTTATTTCATTGCTCGTGCAGGAAGTATATGAAAGTGAATTGTAAAATTATTGTACCGTTATGTTCGAATATGTAAAATTTTAATATCGTCAAATCTTTTCGTATAGATTTCACAATTTTTTTAGATTAACATTCTTCAGAAGATCCATACTACGATACAAAAAATCACCAGTTTGCCACCAGCCAAGCCTCAGATATGGAGTATGCAAGGATCAAATACTATGATTTCTATCAAAGACCGAAAACGAACCGAACTCGAACGAGAAAAATGTGGTCCAATTCGGTCTCTGATAAAAACTCCTAAGTGACAAATATTATGAAAATAATCTCTTAATTTATTCTCATTTCTTACGTCTCGAATAATTTAATCGATATTAAAAATAAGAATTTGAATAAATTCTATATAAAATGAGTTTCTGATTGAATAAATATTAGAATATTCTATCGATAACAATATAATTAAATATATATTAATAAATAAATGTTGAAAATAAATCATTTGAAAAAGAAATTTTAATCGACCTAACATCGAAGATAATATAATATATAAAATATTTGAAGAAAATGAAAATACAAATATTGATTAAGGTGATGAATTCTGTTGAAATGTTTCATCATTCATTCAATTTGTTGTTGATGTTAAATATTGAATATCTTCAATTATCGAATCATTCATTGCTGATGAAAAATTTGAGAATAGAATCATCAGTGATGAAAGATCAAATGCTGTTGATGAGGGAGAAGATAACGACGTTAATGGATCCACTAGTGCATATTCTTTGGGATCAATTTCAATCGATGAATTATTCTAAACATCATTTATATGATTATTCAATAAATGTGATTAATTAGTTGTTTCCATTATATTCAATTGAATATCTAAAGAAATAAAATCAATAAAATGACATAAGATCAATTAAAAAAATCTTGTATTAACAAATTGATTAATATCATCGATGACTTGAATTTCATCTTGACGAATTTATATTTTATCTTGTTTCATTTTTTGACGTTCAAGTAATTTATTCGACATTTATCACCCCGAAGACGAGATAAAATGACTAAAACAATGAAAAGTATTTCTTTTAGATTATTTTACAGTTATTTCATTAGCAAATGAAGATGAATCTTTTTCTTCAACATTTATTGTTGTTGTTTTCATTGAATGAAATGAACAAGAATTGAATAAATTTAAATGAAAAAATTCATAGAATTAATTTATCCTGAATCGATCCTATTTGAACTTATTAGAAAATTGGAATTGTAAACATCGATCATTGAATACTAAAAACATGTTTTGCATTTGCGAGTCTATAAAGAACATGATTTCGATCTATATCACTCAGAAACATGTATCGAAAAATCTAGTTCAGTTATATGCTCAGAACTTTCAAATTTCTATGTTATCCTCATTGGCAATCGATCATTCTAAGCAGTTCTTGCATGACATTATATAATGCTTTTCGAAAAACAGTTCCACCAATTAATGTATAAATATAAAATGGCGTTCCATTTGTCATATAAATTAAAAGAAAAAAATATATTAAGAATAAAATTATGTAATGAAGACTTTAGTTAATTACGAGTAATATTTGAATAAAGACTGTGAATAGCTTGAGAAAGTGAAAATAAAGTTAATAGAATAATACGTATTAGAAGCATCAGAAATAGATAATGAGCAGTTTTCTTCGATTGTGGTGATCGTATATCTGCACATACTGTCTGAATTATTGTTGATACAGGTTGACTGTATTCGACGAAACGTAGTCCGATGAACGGTTAAGATAGACATTAATCCAAAGATGGACATTAACAATGAAGAAATAATGAAGCTAATCAGTGTAAATTCTATATCGTATAAAAGGCGACACTCTGCTGTTTTGTCATAACATTTAATTGGAGTATTTGAAGATTAGCTTGAAAACAATAGTATATTTGAGAATAGGCAAGATTTGATAGAAATACGATGACCAACATGCCTCGTTGAGCGTTTTTTAATGTACTCAATTGTCGACGATGAACATCAGTAAATGATGAAAGCCATTGATCGACAGTAGCCAATGTAATCAGCCATGAAGCAACTGTTCTCAAAGTAAATAGAACAAAAATTCGGAGTTTGCATAGCCAATTGATAGTATCTGTTAAATCAACGGACCAGCCAGCTAATAAACGAATAACAACACTAGATATCAGAGTGATAAGAATGACAATTGATGAAAAAAGAAAAGGTTTAGAACATGTGTTTGATCGAAGTGTTGGTTGTGATAGAGCAAAATAATTGAATTTCTAATCAGAGTTGCATCAGATTTATTCAATGATATTTAACTATAAAAATAATCAACTTTAGAATCTATAATGATAAAAGTTCATCAATAAATTTTACTTAACATTGATTATTACTTGTGATGCAGTGAATATTCATGCATTCTAGACAAAATAGAAAATCGGTAAAGAGTTACAAATACTAGGACCTTTTCAAGTCATTCACACACGACAGGTCACAAGTAATTGAATATACTCACGTTAGACGATAAAAAAAATAAACGAAGTCTGTGTGAACAAGGAAAATGATTAATATTGTATTATACCTATTTTTGATAGTCTCTGGAGTTGAATCTATAAAATGAAGAACATTCTTTATTGTTTAGTTCATATGATAGTAAGAAAACTCTCAGATTCTAATGAAAGAAGCTCGAAAGATATTATAGATCATTTGATTGTATTCATTTAATTGAACATCTTTTAAAAAACAAGGGATATTTATGTGTAAACATCTTAATTAATTTATCATATATACATAGTTCATTGTGTAGCACTGGTATTCAATAGTAAAAGGAGAGGCGAAATTTTTTCAAAGTTTTTATTGATTTTTGTAACGATTTATATGTATTATGAAGAAAAAGAGAAGTTTAATAACTTACTGGATTAGATGAATGAATTTGAAATAGTGAAATTTAGTTGTAGATATAAATATACTGCTTTTATGAAGATGAGAATAGCGATGGAAATATAATCGACTAAGGTATCAATAAAAAAAGACTACTACTACGAGCGCCATTGAGCCAGAGTTAAGTTGGACGACACTCAATCACCGGTTAATTAAAATGAAGCAACATCTTTCTGTCAGTATGAATAAAATATAAAGCAAGTCATTCGTGCTTTCCCAAATAATCATCAAACGCATTTTAGACACAGCTAATTTCATTTTATTTCATTTTGTTTCGACATACAACCGGATGTATGGTTCTAAAGCTAGTTCAATATAGATGAAGATGGACAATTAGCGAAGAAAGTGGCGTCTCAACGAAAATATGAACATGAGTCCAACGAGGAGAAGAATTGATATTATGTCAGTAGATTCGGAATTTAGATACTAGAAGCAAAGAATTATTTTTTAATTCAGTTTCTATGCACAATTGTCCATCACACATGTCTCAAAACGAATAATTTCGATCAGTTCTCTTTAAGTTTTTAATTAATATTAATCAACGTATATTCATTATTTCTATTTCTAATGATGTAGAATTTTTCAAATTGATCTACGTGTAGAGAATAAGAATCCGACGAATGGATTTTGTGAGAAAATCTATTTATTTTATCGAATCCAGAATGATTTGATTGCATTCTTTTTCAGTTTTTGTGTGTTGTCATTAAGATTCGATCGAGCTAAGTTTGGTTTGACACGTTCATCAAAGTTTTTAGTGATGCACACTTTGTTAAAAATTTCATCATCTCTTTTCTTAATAAACAAGTAAATTCTACTAGCAATTTATTTTTAAAAAATAAAGGAAATTAAACAATAAGGAGTTTTTTTAATAAAAATTTACACTTTTGTTTAGCACAATAATGAATATAACAAAATAAATATGAGCTTCCTGGCAAATATAGAAGATGCCGTCATGGACGATATGGCTGATTGCGTTATCAATGAGGTAATGGTATGTTATTTGTAATATAATATTCTTTTGAATACACGTCCATCTATTTACAGACTCCATCGGTGGTGCTATTCAAACTGGCGTTGATCAATTCACCGACAACGAGATTAATAGAGAATTGGTTGGCGGATTTCTTTGAGACTTTTCTCATTTAAGTTCCGTAAAAAGATACAACTACTCCTTCATATTTATATAAATAATTAAATGATTCAGAACAAGCTATGTACAGATAAAACGAATGAAGAAATCGCTTCTGTAAATATAGAATAGAACACCGTTTGTTTATATCTCTACTTGGTATGTAGATTTCAAATTCAACTGAACAAGAATTTAAGTTCGACATGAATGTTATTTTCAAACTCTTTTAAATTATATTTTTCAATTTTGAAAAATTCTTAAACAGTACTGATTTAATATCTATGTATGACAAATCTTAATTTGCTTTGATATGATAGTTGGACAATAAAAAGGTGATATGTAGTCATTTTTTTACTTAAATTTTCTGAATGATTTCAGACAAACATAATTCATATGGATGTTCTATGAGCTTATAAAGTTCTTCTTGTTTGTCTAACCAAAACTGTTGATTTTTTTGGATAGTTCTTAGCCAATCATATAGTTGATGTGTTCTGCACAATGATTTAATCAAAGCCATAATTAACTCATTGATACCTTGTTGCGGTTTTCGTTGATTAATATCTTCATCAATATATTCTTGAGTGTTAACCATGGTACATGTTCCATGTTCTTCTTTTGCCTGTTGTTCGTGATCAATATACTTGTTTAAAAGTCTTTTGCATTCCTTAAGAACTATATGTCGATTAACATGAGCAAATTCAAAATTATTGGTAAATGTACAAGTGTCAGAGAAGAAGATTTTCTCTTTATACTATAGAAAGGCTATAATTCAATGGTTTTTTTTTCGTTCCATATACAACTCCATCGATTAGAAAGAAAATTATTTATTTGAAAAAAAAGGAAAATGTTTATTGGATTAGGACAAGATCGTTTTTGCGGATGTAAGAATGATGAATATTTCATCAGAGTTTATTCTGTTTCTCAGTTCGAGCAACCACTTGATCGTCAATTACTTTGATAATCTGTTCGAAAAATAGTCGCGAACAATTTTCTTTTGCATGCATAAGTATTTCTTGCATTTGTTGAGCTTTTTGAGTGTAGTTTTGTATACATTGACCAATACCAAACTACTTCTCCACATGAGTATCGCTTTTTTTAGCTGCAATACACTCGAGCAAACTGTTCCAGGCACCATACGACAAAAACAGACGTATAGCCGAATGCGAGAGAATAAATCTTTGTGGTGCCCAATCGAGAAGCAAATCTTTATGAGATGTTGTTTTCAACTACCAGATAGTTGGATATGGCATGAGAGCATTAACAATTTGTACGAGTTGCTCAGGCTTCGAATAAGCAACGGTACCAAAAGCAACATAGATAACGGATGGTGACTGATTTGCAAGTATCCACTGTTTATCCAACCATTGTTTGACATGTACGATAGTATCTGTTTAAATCAATATTCAAATGAAAAAAATCAATTTTTAAAAATAACTCACGTTTTGCTTGTCATCGATTTGTTCGGATATGAGCGATGCTACAAAAATCGGATAAGTAGAGCTGAACATGGTCATATCACTCGAATGGCTACTATGAGAATATGTTGATGACATAGATTTTGTGCAAGAAATTTGGAGAAATGACTGTTACTGTCCAATTTGTAAATTACATGAAGATCTCTCGTAACTCTTCATAATTACCCTATAGTATTCGTCTGGATTCATCCATAACAAAGGTAGTTTTATCAACACAACTTTATTTTTATAAGAGTGAAAAAATTTTTACACATGAAGAAGATGATGTTATAGACAAAAAAATGAATAGGTATCGTTGATTTTGTCATTATTGAATCCATATTTGAATAGGATGAAGAGAACCTGAATTTCTAACAACGAAATAGCATGATGGCAAACGATCGATTAACCATTGAATAAGTTCATCTTTTTTTGATTCATCAGAATTTTCTGTTGATAAGAACTGTTTCGAGTATTGATCATCTTCACATACGACATGCAATGCCTGAAGATTGTTCATACTGTTAAGAAGAAGAATAACGCTTTGACGATGTTTGACTTGAATGAAAAGTATTGTACATTGAATAGCAAATGACGAATGACACAATCGAAGGCAGTCTTCTTCGTTGTACCAAAAATCTTTTAATGTAAGTTGACGAACTGATGGATTGGTATATTGAAGTAATGATTGGTCTTTTTGTTGAATTTCTAAATTATGAAGATGCGGTGCACGATCAAGTAAACTTTGCAATTGAGACTGAAAAGTATCCGTGTACGATGATACTATAAGTGATGTAAGTTTGTTTAAACTCGAAACTACAGTCCAAAATTCATCTGGAATAGGAAATTGTATATAAAGATAATGAAGGTTGTATAAACGAATGTATGTTGGAATTGATTGATGGAAAAATGTGTCATGATGGATACCTGTTATGCTACTATAATACATCTTTTCACAATCGTTAGGATATGTTGATTTCCACCAATGAGAGAACTTTTTTTCGAAATAACTATATAGTTTTGATAAAGTTTCAAGATGAATAGTTTGATCATAGATAAAACATCGAACAAACCATTGATGTTTTTCGGTCCAAAATGAATTTTGAAATGAATTAATCAGTTCATTTGCTCTTTGCTCAACATTTTCATTAAGAGAATATGTTTCTTTCATTTTTAATTTAAATACTTTCAAATTAGGTAAATAATTACAAATCATTTTTTCCAATTGATGACTATTGATTAAATTGTACATGAAATAGACACTTAAACGACGTAAATTAGGGAGATTTTTGAAGAAAGACATTAATTTCGATATGTCATTAATACAAGATATGTGAATTGTCAAATCGATTAGTGTTGAACAAAGAAATGGTTTATGATCATTATCATCATCCAATTTAATAGATATTGATAGATAGTTAAGAGCAGATGTGTATTCGAATAATTGATATATTTCATTCCATTTAAATAAGTAGGAAGATATATGTACATTTCTGAGAGATGTTGAGAGTTTTGTTGGTGAATAATAAATCCGGTATTTGCTATAGGGAACATAAAGGCGACAATAAATAAGCTTTGGTAAGCTCCAAATATTATTAATAAGTGTTTGAAAATATTCTTGATCATGGTCATAAGAAATCCCGTCAAGAGTTAAATGAGTAAGTTCACGAAGATGATGAAGATGATCGATAATTTTCCTTAGTATTGGATCTGAACGAAGATGAAACACCGTCAATGATCGTAAATGTGTGAACTGAGAGATTGATGGTATGTAAGAAAAGAAACGATTTATTTGTCCGGGAGTCCTTTGCCAGTTAGAAAGATGCAAATAAATAACTCGATCAGTAATAAATGGTAAATGTTCTTGACATATCATATCGAATTGATATTTTGAGTAAGAAAAAAAGTTGAAATGATATGATCGAAATTGCTTGTATAAAAGATGATTCAATCGAGAATTGAGATCATAAAATGCACGAAGAAGATTAATACCATCAAGATAACTGAATATATCAAGTAAAATTTCGTTTGGTAATAGTTCCAATGTCATCGTGTTTGTTTTCTTCACATGGAGCTTCTTAAAATATGTATCATACAACATAAGATGAAAAATTATTTTCTTAAAAGTATTAAACTTATTTTATGCATCACCTATATATAGATGTCAATTTCAGTCGGTCAGAGAATTGGTGGATATAGACAACATCACTAGTCGGAAATGTTTAGTCTGACATGTTTTGCATATTCGTCATATCTATTGACCTCACCATCATCCTCACCCCAGTATTACACATATCTTCAGTTTGAACTCAATTTTAACAATCAATTCAAACTGTGAAAAAGGATGCATGAGAATCTGCTTCTTGCCCGTTGAACACTTGAGAGGAAAAGAAAAACGTTATTCTTGCTCGATTTAATCAGCACAAAAAACGTTAGTTAAATCAGTGCTTGTTTTTTTGTTCGTCATTGCGTGAAAGAGAAAAAAATGATGACATTCAATCTATTGATATATTACTTCGCTGGATTCTATATATAATCAATGAAAAAAAAAAGATAAGCGAGTGAAACAAATTGTAAATTTTTAGATGACGACGAAGCTTTTTCAATATGATAATTATTACCAAAGCAGATTTGCTCTTAACATTAACTCTGTTAAATAGTATCTTCTGTATTATAGTGGTTTGATCATATTATGTGATAAAATCGGAAAATGATCAAACTCTTCCTGATTCAACTGTTTATATTGGAGAAGGAATTTATTACATTCACTAGTTTATCACCGAATTCCAAAATAATCAACTTGACTACACCATTTCAAAAAATCCTTTTTTTTTCTCCCAACAATGTATGGTCAGGTATTACAAATATCATCATTACATTCAGAATTTAATTCTCTATCAAATGATACTGTCGTACTCTCCCGGCCATGAATCCATGAAAGATGCTCCCCAGACATTTGCTCCCGCGACACTTGCTCCCCAGTGTCATTTGCTCTCCAGGCCCAGATCTAACCCCAATCAAAACCAAAACTCATTATATGTCTCGTCCTCACCCACACCTACGTCCCCATCCACACCTGCGCCCTCACCTTCACTCAGACTTGCGCCTACACCCGCATCTATGCGGGGAGCAAGTGTCGTTGGGGAGCAAGTGTCACTGGGGAGTAAGTGTCCGGGGAGCATCTTTCGGGATACCCCCGGCCATATTTCATAAAAATAAAATGCTCTCTTACATTCTGCATTATATGTATAAATACACACCTTTTGAAAAAAAAACAATTTTCTCCGTTGAAACAAAGTATGGCCGGGCATTTGAAATATCACCATTAGATTTAGAATTTAATTCTCTATCAAATGATACAGTCGTACTCTCCCGGCCATATTTCATAAAAGTAAAATGCTCCATTGAGTTTCGCATCACATGTATAAAAGCACATATTTCGAAGAAAAAGGTATTTTTTTTGCGCTCAAAAAATATGCCGGGTATTTCAAAAATCCTCATCAGATTCAAAATTTCATTCTCTATTGAATGGTACAATCTTTCTCTCGCGGCCATATTTTAAAAGAATAACATTTTCTCTTGAATGATGCATCACATGTATAAATGCATACCTTTTCATGGAAAAAACCTTTTTCTCGGTTGGATACAAACATGACCGGTTAATTTGAATATCATCATTAGATTCAGAATTCAATTCTGATTCGAGTGGCCCAGTCTTTTTCTTCTGACCATATCTCAAAAGAATAAAATTCTTCCTCTCATTGTACATCACATAAAAAAATGCACACATTTTGAAGAAAAAAACATTTGTTTTGCTTGGACCAAAATATGGCCAGGCATTTCAAGTGCCATCAAAAGATTCAAAACTTAATTCTGTATCGAATGGTAAAGTGCTTCTCTCCCGACCATATTCGATAAAAATAAAATTCTCTCGTAAATTGTGCATGACATGAAACAATGCATACCTTTCGAAATAAAAAATACTTTTTTTGCTCGCAAAAAATATAGCCGGACATTTTAAAAATCATCATTAGATTCAAAATTAAATTCTCTTTTGAATGGTACAGTCCTTCTCTCCCGGCCATATTTCAAAAGAATAAAATTCTCTCTTGAATTGCGCATGAGAATAAAAAAATACGCCACTTTTGAAGAAAAAAAAACACAAATTTTTTTGGTCGAATCAAAATATGGCCAGTGACTCTTAATATCATCATTAGGTTGAGAAGTGAACTCTCTATTGAATAGAGTAATCGTTCTTTTTTGGTCACATCACGTAAAGAGAAGCTTCTCTCTTCAGTTGTGCATATTTTGAGAAATAGACGAAAAAGAATTGTTTTTATTTTGATAAACACTGGGTTGACTTAAAGGCTGGCATGTTACTGGACCCTTATTTTTAAGGAGGAGGTGTCCACGTAATTTGTGAATTACATATAATTCACAAATTACGTGGACACCTCCTCCTTGAAAATAAGGGTCCAGTAACATGCCAGCTTAAGGCCTTAAAAGAACTACAAAAGATATGATTGTAATATAATCATTAAATTACTAGTTCGGTAACATCAATTAATCAATGGGAATATACATATATATATATATATGTATCAGAATATGTTCAAGTTTTGAGTATACACATATTATATAAAATTTTCATCTCTATCAATCAACCATCTGTACAATGTTATCTTCCTCAACCACCTTCATTTTACATTAGTTTGTTTCTAACCGACCTCATACGCAACTTTCCCATCCCCATTGCATATAACATGACCTCAGTCTCCTTTCCGCATTGCTATATAATGACCCAGCATGTGCAATACACATTCTCACTGCTCAAACTTCATCTTATACGTTTGACCTTTAAGAAATATGTAATTAGACTACGTACAAATTGATTTAATATTACTTAGTCATTTTTCAAACGACATACTGATGTCAATATCAGTCGTAAACAATCATTCTCTGCGGATATTATACTTCTCTTGTATCACAGTATGTACAGCACATAGACTGTAATAAAAACGAGCAGCTCAATATTCTTTTTCATATCATCAAACTGATATTATTTTATAATTCATCTTTTCGAATATACGGTATGGGATTGACATGCCAAAATATTTCTTTTCTAGTCATTTGAACAACGTAAAATGTTAGTCTTATAAATCGCTCAATAGTAGAATACATATAGTCGAATCTATTCTTGATAAGAGTATCGGATGCATTTCATTTTGATGGTTTTTAGATCAGCAAATCTTCGTGCTAATATTCGGTTTCTAAGAACAGCCATGTCCATATTTCAATACTCTATAGTGATGTTTTTGATACTCCGATTTTCTGATTGGCTGTTTTTTACGCAGTGAAATATTTCCTTTTTTTGTGCTAACACGTCATTTCGTGCTATCTTCACATCGATATCTTGCTTCACACTGGAATATTTCTAAAGAAATTATCCGTAGATTTAATTGATTAATTCAATTCGACATCAGTTTTAATTAAACAAATATTGCTTTCGTAGATCCATTGTCTATTTGGAAAGCAGATTTTTCTTAAATAGAAACGAATTCAATTGGTTTTTGCTAAAAATTTCTCGAAATGATTGCTCTTATGATGAAATAAGCATCAATTTGAGAAGCTGAATCTAATTTTTTTTTATCAAGACAGTTGAGTCAAAAGATATACTTATTTTATTTCATTGCTCGTGCAGGAAGTATATGAAAGTGACTTGTAAAATTATTGTACCGTTATGTTCGAATATGTAAAATTTTAATATCGCCAAATCTTTTCGTATAGATTTCACAATTTTTTTTTAGATTAACATTCTTCAGAAGATCCATACTATGATACAAAAAATCACCAGTTTGCCACCAGCCAAGCCTCAGACATGGACCCAGGTCATAATTCGAGCCATCTAAAACGATGCCGTTAACTGCCTAAAATGATGAAGAAACAGCATGGTTAGTGCCTTAAGCGATGAAAAACGGTCATCGTTTTACGCCGGTTTGCACCGTTCTTCCGCCGTTTTACGTGAGCTCGGATTGAGGGCCGTTTTTTCGCCGGAACGTAAACGACACCGTTCAGGGCCGTTTCCGGTGAACAACGGCTAGTTATAAATAATTAAAATATTTTGAAATACAAACAATACTTACGATTCCTGACCGGTAATAAGACGAACCTAAATAAATAGACAAAAATTATCTGAGATAATAAAAATACTTACTACTTAATTTAATCATTCGATTTCATCTGAAATAAAAAAAAAATTTACTTTATTTTGAATAAATAAAATGCTATTCTACTTGATAATTTAATTCGATCTAAAATAAAAATAAAAATTATTTTACTCTAAATAAATAAAGTACTTACCATTGAATAGAATAATTTCATTTGATCTGAAATAAAGAAAAACATTATTTTATTCTAAATAAATAAAGTAGTTACTATTCAATTTGATAATTTAATTTGATCTAAAGGAGAAAAAAAAATTAATTTTAAAGAAATAAAATAGGTACTATCTAATTTGATAATTCGATTTGATTTAAAATAAAAAAAAATTATTTTATTTTGAATAGTTAAAATAGTTACTATTGAAGGTGATAATTCGAATTGATGTAGAATAAAAATGAAATATTTTATTTTAAAGAAATAGAATGTGTATTATTTATTTGGATAATTCTATTCGATCTAAAATAAAAAAAATTATTTTATTTTAAATAAATAAAATACTTACTATTCAATTTGATAATTGAATTTGATCTAAAATTAAAAAAAATTATTTTCTTAATGATCGTTTGTAACGTCCGTTTTCAACGTTCACGAGTCTTTTTTTCCTAAAAGAAGGAGTGAGATCAAAACTGTATTTGAGTACACGACTTCCTAAAAAAATTGGATACTAAAGAACAGGACCTCTTCTGGAAGTATATGGGACTTTTTTACGAGGAAAACGACGAAAGAAGAGCATGCTAAAAGTATATTTTTCGCACTTTGCTTGATAATCGAGATTATATTGATCATCGCACAATATGAAATAGACATCGATTCAAAGGATATGTGTGATGTCGTTAAATGTGTCGCAATAGGAACGTTCGATCGATGTATAAAATAGTCGAAAAAATTCGATTAGAGACGCACATTAATAATAAATAAAATAAAAGAAAGATACGAAATGCAACTCGAGAGCAAAAAAGTGCTCCGTAGATACATTCCAAAATAGTGCTCTTATAATAATATATAAAAATCAACAGGAGATATTACTAACATATCATCTGACAATGTCGACTCACGCGTTCAAGCATCTTTTATAATTCGATGTGATAATGCTGTAAAACGGCAGGAAAACGACAATCGTAACGACAGTCGTTTCTGGTAACACCGAAACGGTCATCTTAAACGACGTCATTTATGATCGCATTTCGCCGTTTTACAGTGCTTCGTAAACGATCATCGTAACGGCAGCCGTTTTTCGCCGTTTTGCACTGTTAAAGGCTGTTTACGACGTCGTTTTCTTTCACATGGGTTACTAAATCGTTTCCATTTGTAAAAAAATTAACTTTACATAATTATGAACCACAACAAAACAATCATTTGCAACGGTTAATAATTAAATATGCCCAGGACGAGCCTTAAGACGACCGTAAACGACCGTTAATGATAAGGTTACTGCCGTAAACTGTCCGTATTTGACCCATTTGGCATGCGCCGTATTACGACCGTATATTGGCGTGTCGTATACGATAAAAAACGGCCTGAAAATCGCGTATTTGATCGTTTACGACCGAGCTTGTTTCACCTGGATGATCATCTTATTGAAATTGATCTTATTAAAAGTCATCAAGATTATCTTGAAGAATTTTTAATTAATACAAACATATGTTTATTAAATGATGTTCAACTTCGTGTGTGTTATGATTCTTTTAAAAATGTAACAGACAACTTTACAAGAGATGCAACACGTATTAATTATTCAAAGATAGTTCGTCTTCAAGTACTTGGTTATTCAATAGAAGTTTCAAAATTAAAAGATTATTTTCCTTATGCGAAAATCTATTGATTATTGTGAAATATTATTGAAATAAAACTTGAACTAGAAAGAAAATAAAGTTTATTATTTCATAGAGAAGAGATAAAATGAAAATATTTTTGAAAAAGATTAAGAAGAATAAGATTTCACTTAAATAAATAAGAAAAAAATTTTTTGAAAAGGAGAATAACAACAACCAATAGTAATAATTTATCATTACCAGCAATATGTCGAAGTTCTTTATAGATTTTTGTTTATGCTCATAGGTTTTTCTTTAATCTAATCGATGTTCCTCTTTAGTGGCATAACCAGAAAAAAGTTACAGGGCGCGTTGCTCCTCTAAGAGTTTTTACGGCGGATGAAAAGTTTTTTTGTGCTCAGAGATGTCCAATGGTTTTTCGCATTAGAACTAGCGGCGTAGCCAGGATTTCTCAGCAGAGTGGATTCAACCCAGTTATTTTTTCAGAAACTCAGACAGGATAGTGTAAGTTTTCTCCAGCTTGTAGCGAGATACCATAGAGTACCTGCAATATCGGAGTGACTGATATCCTGTGCGACGAGGCCTTTAAACACACCGTAGGATCTTTTTAACAGTATTTATTTTTAAACATCAACCACGATTACGATGAACTTGCTGTGCACGACCAGAGTCTAATTTATTAATAACAGTCGTATTTGTTCCTCGACGTAATTTGTAGAAT
Source organism: Macrotrachela quadricornifera (assembly GCA_022393335.1). Classification (NCBI taxonomy): domain Eukaryota; kingdom Metazoa; phylum Rotifera; class Eurotatoria; order Philodinida; family Philodinidae; genus Macrotrachela; species Macrotrachela quadricornifera. Next base: position 161 of record JAJEKB010023160.1, on the reverse strand, counting down.
TCATAATTTTTTTTATGTAACTATATGTGTCTGAGAAGATACGTGTTTCATGAGTCCACTTCCGTTTTCCAATTTACGTTTCCAATTATTGTATCCCAATGTAATAAATATATTTCCAACATTCAATTTGTTTGCAGAAAATACTGACAGTAAAAACAAAA
>JAJEKB010023151.1:0-17325 GCA_022393335.1 Macrotrachela quadricornifera | reverse complement strand
TTGATAATCAAAATCATTTTGTAATGGTAATTTTGCTGTTGTTGTTGTTGTTGATGTTAAATCTTGTAATGATTGTGAACGATATTGTTGAAATGGTGAATTTTGACTATGTTTTAATTCTACACCATGTTTTATACACATTTCATCAACTAATTGATTAAATTCATGTGTTTGTGGTGTTGTTGAAGTTTTATAAACAACAATTTTTTTATTTGGATGTGAATGTTTAACATGTGCAAATACAGATGATAATTCATCTGGATTCATTAAACATTCTTTTGTACCTTCAACACGATAAACAGCTGTTGGTTGTTGATCAATATTAGTTTTTATACGATTTGTACGACGAGGTGTTTTTAATTCAGTTATAGGATATGCTGAATCACGATTAGATGTTGGAACTGGATTATGACGTGTATGATTGGAAAATTTTTTTATTGATGGACTACTATTATGTCGTGATTTACTATTTGGAGTTGTATTATATGTTTGATAAGGTGGTGGAGGAAGTAAATCATTAGAATAACCATTTATACTAATAATAATAATAAATAATTAGATGAATTAATTTTTTTAAAAATTTAATGAAAAAATTGACTTACTGTTCATCTGTATAATAATTTTGATATTGTAATTGTTCATCTTCTTTATTATGATTCATAGATAAATTAAGTAATAATTTTAATAATAAATCTCGTTCTTTTCTCATATCATTAATTGTTTCAATTAAAACAGATTCATTTAATTTTGCTTTTAAATATTCATTTTCACGACATAATACATCACGTTCATCGATTAATCGATGAATCATTGAAACAAGTTGATCATTATTAAATTGTTGTTCATGATTATTATCAATTGTTTTTATTGGAATATTTTTAAACATTATTATAATTTGTTAGAAAGAATACTAATTGAACAATATATGTATATATGAAAATGTCTGTTTTTATATATGATCGTATTCGATGTTGGTATTGATTGACAAGTCGAAGAGCAAGAGAGACTATACAATTACCATCGTGCTCTTAGCCTCTCTACGTGATCTAAAGAGCAAAGTAATTTCAATGGTTCGCTCTGTCTTTTCTCTTGCCTCATTTTGCATCACTTGAATAATATTACGCGAAAGAGTCGAGAGAAGTAGCACATGCTTCTCTTCGTTTTTGTTATTGACTCTTATTCGTTTTCTCTTCTTCTCTTTGCCTCGTTTGCAATACTTGTTCGTTGTCGTTTAGTGTTTGTAAATATCGACTATCGGACTGGTTATGTTACCTTGAGCGCGAATGATGCCATAGGAAAGAGCGAATAAAAAAAACCGAGAGAATTAAAAAGAAAAATGAAAGTAAAATACATATTGATGTTTTTTAGTAATATGAATATGAAAATGAAGATTTATTAGTTTTTAAAAATTATATGAATATTTGATGAAAATTAAGCTATATTAAATAATATTTAAAATAAATTTATTTTTTGTCATTTATTCATCTTAGTAAAATCAAATTTACATATAAAAGAAGACAAAATTAAAATTAAAGGTCATATTTTATATATGAACAATACATCTCAAATATCTATTAATATAACAATTAACATTTTCTTTCTAAATATTGTATTAAATTGAATTTTGTACACTAATAAAAGATATAAATCAGAATTTTTTAACTTGAAAAAAAATTAAATTTCTTTTTCGTTTTTCTTGCCTTCTTTTTTTATATTTAATATTTATTTTCTTTCATGTTAACGTCTATTTATTCAAATTTTCATTAATCCTGTCTTGAGTTGTTGTTTTTGTACGATGACATTTTTAATGTGTTTGTCTTCAATGGATGACGGCATGTCGTTTCATATAAGAAAAATTCTTTTTGCAAATATATAAAAAGAAAATAAAAATTTTATTTTATCAATCAACATTTATTTTCGAATAACTACGAAATGTAACATTTGATACCTTACAATTCATGTCACATAAATCGATGATTTTATTGCGATTATTGAGTAATAATTACAATGGTTCATCCTGATCTAAATACTTGAGTAGAAGACTATAGATTTATTTCGATGTGTAGACAATCATTCTTTGTTGTTGTAAATAATGCCAAAAGTAATGCGACTTTTTATGAAATGAAAAGTGTCTTATTACAGACAAGCCATATAATCTTGATTTTTTTTTCATAAACTTCCATTATGAAAATTCTACGAACAGAAAATATTTTTCAGATATTTTTATTATATCTAAGTTTCTAATTTATATACTGCATTCAATATATATTTTGTTATACTTAAATTTCTATTAAAATATTCTAAATATTTTATTTTAATTTTTATTAATTAATTATTGTAAAAGTGCTCGAATATATGTAGCTAATAATCCAGCTGCAAGACCACTTTTATGTGATAAACATCCATTATTCATTTCATTTTCAACTAATAAATGTCGTTTAGTTCTTGAATTATTTTCAATTATATCAAAATCACTACTAAAACATCCATATTGGGAATTTTGCCATGTAAGTATCATATTAAACCAATCAAAACGTAAAAATTCTTCATAACCAATTATTGAACATAATAATAATTGCTCAAGAAATAAATCTTGATTATCATTATTATTTATATTTATTTGTGCATCTTCATAAATATTTGAACAATATTTATCTTCTAAATATTTTAAATTTTTATTTGCAATATTTGATACTGTTCGATTATCAACACAACCAATAGTTTTTGCAACTAAAAACCATAATAATTGATGTGTTATACGATAACCATTAACCATTGATGACGTCATCATATCCCAACAAGATTGACTAGTAGAACATTGTGTTGTATTCGGACGATCACTTGAACCAAGTAATTCAGCAAAGCATAAATCAGATTCTTCTTCATCAAAATCTGAACTTTTCAAACCATTTTTAATAAATTTTTTATTAATTTTTCTTGATTCATATTCAATTCGAAATGGTTTTGATGTAAGAAGAATAAATCGATGTAAATATGATGATGTTTGACGAGCTATTTCATTGAAACTTCTATTTGCTATACGTTCAATTTGTTTCGATAATGTTTGAATATGTTTATTTTTATCTGTAAAATGATCTGTTTTATTCGATGTTGAAGTTAAAATTTCATTAAGAATATCCAATTGTCCTTGTGCTATACGTAAACCATATAAACCATCAACATTTAAATCATCTATATCAGATTCAAAAAAATTTAACAGATGTTCTAAAGCATTTAAAGCTTGTCCACCATATTTTATGTGTAATTCAGGTGATGGCAATGTTGAACTATATGTCATATAAATACAAAAATAAATAATGGAGAAAAAAAACAATTGAATATACATCTAAAAACAAAAATTTATTTATTCCTTTTTTTGACGTGTATGTATGAAAATAAGATGTCGACACTGCTGATAAGGCTAGTGAGAAATATGAGACCAATACAACTAAAAAATATGGAGAGGCATTAGTTATTTGTAAGAAAGATAGTGTATGTGGTACATATGATATGGAGGCAGCATCGTTTGTTCTTTTTCTCATGTCATCGCAAAAAAACATAGATGCATTCGAAAGAAAAGAAAAGAAAAAGGAAGAAGAATAAGCTTATGTGGGATGAGTAAACCTAATATTTGATACACTGTTGATTTATCACGTAGATAAAGTTAATAACCAATTCCAGTAATTCTGCTTGCGATTCGTCCAGAAATATGTTTTATGCCTCTTCTACAGTATTTCAAGTACAACTCAATGAGCGCTATGCAAAGGTGTTATTAGATTTCCTATAGGTTAAACTATGCTTTCAAAAAGTCTAAAATACTGTTTATTCCTATACAAATCATGATGTCTGATTTGAATAATTTTTCTTGCGATTCATCCAGAAATGCATTTGAAGTTACAACTCGATGAGCTCTATTCAATGGTATAATCAGATCTTAGTAAGCCAAACTATGATTTTTAAGATCATAGTGGAAACTGAAAAATTATAGTCTGGCTCATTGAGATATCTGAGTATACCATAGGCGAAAATACTTGAATCCACCTCTAACTTCACTTACGTTAGATTATCGTATCTATTTTGGTATCAAAAATAATATTGAAATAAAAGCAAAGAAAAATATTATTTATATTTATACTGTACTTGAGTCTTATCGAGTCATGGCATAAAACATATCAATTCGATATGAATCAATATACTAATGAATGTAGCGCCAAAATTTACAGAATCATATTATTATAAAACATAACAACAAAGAATCTCTATCTTTTATGAGAGTCCTTAATAACATGTAGCGCGAATCCGTTAGATTCGCTGATCATTTTCTGAAAGAAGTAATATCGACTATTGCATGTTTGGAAAGAAAACTTATTCTGAAGTTGTAGGTATTTGTCATCATCAGCTTAGCTAGGCTTTCCAAAAATACTTCACGTATTCAGAAGTTTCTGTTGCATCGAATTGTGCAAAAATCAGCTAATTATCTTGAAAAATAATTTAGTAATTAGCGATAGTTTGTAATTAATCGAATTTGTTCTTATTCGGAGCGTTTTTTCTAATTAGAACAATCCATAGGAATATATTAAAAAAACATTCCTTCTGAAGCAAGGAGTTGTAATTCACAGGTTCACAATTTTTCAGTTCATAATAAAAGAGTTACTAATATTTTAAAAAAATAATCCATCTGTTCTTATTAAGAATAATGTGCTTAATAAGAACATTGAGCGAAAAAACGTTCTAAATAAAAATAATCATGTAAATTACATAGGAAAAAACTTTTTTAAAGGTAAATGATGTTCTTTCGATCTTAACTTGAAAATTTTTTCTTATGTTCTATTAATAAAATATTCATCTATCTATGATATATTAAGTTGTACCGGTTCAACTTAAAATGGCCAGTCTTTTTCTTATAATCATATGAATATGAAATTATTGTATCATCCATAAATAATGTATCTGATTGCATTGTGAAACCACAATCAAATCGATGTTTCAGTTGAAAACTTACAACTTTTGATGCGCTTGCTTTATCCTATTATTTTTGTATTATTTTCATTGTAGAACAAAGTGTAGAAAAACCTTAGAATTATGCAGACGGTCCTATATGTCTGATATGAGAATAGTGAATAATACTTGTGCTTGTGTCAATATGTGTATTGATAATTGTACAACACTTAGGATGAATAACTAATTTCAAGTTCACTAATTAACTTGATTCGTAATACTCTACATCAAAAATTCAAAGAAAAATAATTTATTTGTATATGAGTAATTGAAGGTGTTCTATTGTCTTAACATATTATAGAGACGAAATCTTTAAAAAACTAACTGTTAATCTATGAAAAACGCTGTTATAGTAATAGAATAGACTTAGAAAATAGATATTCTATTAGCATATGCTGCTAATTTCATTCATCCATAAATTCAGCTTTCATTTGAATATTTTCCTTCTTGGCCTACGATGTTGTATATCATAATTTTATCTTTTATCACGCAGTTCATCTACCGTTTCAGCAAAGTATCTTACCAATAATTTTAATTCCCTTACTAGCGGAGGTACCCGCTGCAAAGAGAATATGGTTGAAGTTTTGCATCTTCAATCCGACTTTTTCTGCTGTATGTAACACGTCTTTTATAGGACTGTTTCTCCTGTGGGTGAACCATCTGCAACAGAAATTTTCGCGTCACATCTGAAACCTCTTGGACCGGACTTTTACCGGCATGCGTCAGGCATCTTTAACAGGATTGTTCCTGCTATGCGTTAAGAGTTCACCATTGGACTCTTCTCGCCGTATGTGATACAACTTTCACAGGACATTTTCACTGTACCTGGAACCTCTGCTACAGAGCTTTTCCCGCCGGGCATGGGGTATCTTTTACAGAGCTTTTCCCACCGTGCATGGGTATCTTTCACAGAGCTTTTCCCACCGTGTATGGAGCATCTTTCACAGAGCTTTTTCCGCCGTGCTTGGGGTATCTTTCACAGACCATTTCCCACCGTGCATCAGGCATCTTCAACAGAACTCTTCTCATCGGGCTCAAGCTGACATGCTCACTCGCATCCACTCTGGACACGATCACTTTCAAATTTACATTGAACTGCGTCATTTGATTAGAAAGTGACTAAAATCACGATCTCTTACGACTTGGATGAAGTTTCATGCACACCTCCCTTTCTCACCGCCAATCACTCAGCTGACTTTCCTTAGCACTCAAGGAACTGATGCGGATAGTTCTGTGACGCTATCTCTCAGGATGACTAAATACATAGCGAATACAGACTCATAAGAATCTCGATCTGTATTGATCGCAATGAAATTTCACCCAGCCCCTTCCACGCACTCCATTTGGTGGTTCCAACCTCACGATGACTTTTCTCAAAAGCTAAGGAAGTAGTGTCGAAACTTTTGTGACGCTAGCTATCGTACGGACTGAATGCATAGCGAACAGACAAACGTTCTTCCTTAAATATATAGATACGTCATCGTTGTGAATCAAGGAAACACTTGTAAACATTGTTTTCTCTTATAAATTATTAGAAGCATTCCAATTACACATTTAAACCAAAGAACCATCGATACAAAATGATTCATCTAAGAATCATAACAAAATTCGCTATATTTCTGAAAAATTCGTGCAACTTTCATTGCCATATAGTTTGGGTGAAATTTCACCCAAACACTATCATACTACTCCCATTAATGGTAACAGCACTCTATAAAACCACCACTGGACTCAGAAAACTAGTGCGAAAAGTTTGGTAGTGTTAGTTAAGACAATACTATCTGGGTGAGATTCCACCCACACCCACACACCCAAACTCACACCCTCAGTGGGTGACCCCGCTATGACCTTCCTCTGGGCCTGGGGAGGCACCATGGAAAGTTTGGTGGTCGTAGCTTTTACAGGGACTGAATGCATAGCGAACAAACAAACAAACAGACAGACAGACATTCTTCTTTATATATATAGATATTTTTTCCTATTCGATATTTTCCTTTTCGACATTTAACACCAAGCCCGAGAGAAAGTAGGCACCAAATTTGGAGTTTACGCAGTTTGGAGCTCACCTTTTTCTGACGCTTTCTTTTTATATGAGCCAGCGGGATCAATCAAAAAGCCATTTTGTAGAACGTCCTTTACTGCATATTTTCATGAAAAAAACAAATTTTGAATCATGTGTTTTGTTAAAGAAAAAAGTATTATTCAAATTGAGACAGGACTTTGCGGCCAACCGTTATGTGGCACAATGTATTGTCTTCAAATATACATCATATTTTTATATTGTATATTTCTAAGAATTTTTATTTTTATCAATTCTTGATGAGAAAATAAAAATGAATACTAAAAACAAAGTTTATTGAGTGATAAAATAACGTGCAAACATAGTATCTATAGCTACAGACTGAGAGAAGATAGAGAAAAAAAGAGTGATGAAACACAGCAGGGTGTTGACAGGTGGTGATAGCGTCCATATAATAATGGTTCCTATTACATCTACCTTTCAGCTTATTGAGGAAAAAGCCTGTTTATGTATGAAATTTTCAACAAATAGCATCGTCATACTGCTAACGCTGAAAGTATTCACAAAACGGCTATGCTAACCGAAGCCGTACCTTTTAAGTAGTACAAATAATATTTTTTTTTGCTTTCAAGTTTCAAGTATTGCAAACCTAATTCCCGTCTATCATTAACACCATATATTGAAGAAAAGTCTTTTTTGCTAGTTGATAAAAATTCTGCTTCCTATTCTATTCGTTACAAAAGAAATCGTCATCAAATACAATTTATAGTATTTGTTAAGAATTTTTTGCTGTTGAAGGCGACTATGGTCACGATGACTGTTTAAAAACGAAATGGTTTGAACACAAAAAAAATTAAGAAAAGCTCATTCGGACCCATTTAAATGGCTTCAGATGTCTGAATAGGTTTTTCGATTGCTTACATCCTCTAGCATCATCTTTTAGACTGGCCAACTGTGCAATTATTATTTTGTTTGGTCAAAATAATATTGTAACATTTTATTTATGTCATTAAAAAAAGAAATGAAAAATTTTGTGTGACGAAAGTTAATCGCTGCATTTAAAGAGAAACAATAATTTTTTTCGTGAAGAAAATGATTATAATTCTATAATCATCGAAATGTCTTTTGTCAAGTATATATTAAATGCAGTTATTCATCGCACTTGTCCGTTAAGTCTTCATTGTCTTCGAAAACTTTGGTTTGTCTCTCTCCAAGATAATATATAACTACTTCTATCAAAATTTCTTACTACATTGTTATCATCACATTTTGGTAGTTACATATATAGACAAGGAGTTAAATTCTGACAAGATATTCGATGACACATAACACACGCGCATAAGAATATTTAAAAGATAACAAACTACCTTAAAACACATACATTAAAGTGAAATATATTCATGTTACAAGCAATTGCATCAACCTTTCAGAAGATGGCTCCAACGCTTCAAACATTACCAGTGGAATTGGTTTATCGAATTCTCGATAATCTTTCAATTGAAACAATTTTGTTATCATGCCGCAATGTATCTAGCAAGCTGAATGCAATCATAGATACGTATCATCCGTATCAGGTAATTTTTCCTTTTATTAAAAAACCATATGTTCATCATTTTTCCAATGCTTCATTTTCTTCTTTCTGATTTTAAATGAATAGATTTCATACAAGAGTAATCTCTGGTTAAGTGTATTATATGAATGAGAAAATTCACAGGAATATTCATGAATATTGTCAAAAATTGTTTAAATCTCATAATACTCTATGAAGTCTTGAAAAATATAGAAGCAAACGTATCAAATTTTCCAAGATGTCAAAAGAATTTTTTTTAACTGAATAGCATTTGAGCTTCACTACTTGCAACAGAAAAACCTTCTCCAGAACTGAGCGAGCCTAAATTTATGTTCGGCCATCGAATTCGAGCTTTATTTCTTTCTTACGTAGAAAGTTTTTCACGTACACAAAACAAAAATAACTATGATACTAGAGGATTAATAAAGACTAAAATAAATTGAGATCTGTCATTAAATGTCAACCAGCGGATGTTAATGAAAATTAAATAGCATCATTTTAATCGCGTTTATTCTGGTTATTCATCAACATTTTTATATGCTCGATGTGACTTGTAATCAATAAAAACCGGGAAGTTTTAGTATACGAATACTCTTATAGTTTCATATACCCAATAAAAATAAAAAGAGAACTTGATGAAGACTTAGGTATTCCTTCTCATCGTATCCACGCACCATGTTGAGTGCACTAACAGTTGTATGAAGCTGCATATGTATTACTGATCTCCATGAGACAAGCACTAAGAAAAAACATGTTCTCACAAATATAGATCGCACATTTTAAGGCGTTGCGAATTTTTTTAAGAAAAAAGTACGTTAAAAACACCCTCAGACAAGATTCTTCCCCCACCCCCTCTTTGTTTCTGTACTCTCATACGTTACATCAAATTTATTAACAAATAGACATATGACATGAGAGTTTTATTTCAGTCTTATCTGTATATCATACTGAAATAAAACTCTCATGTCATATCTCTGTTTGGTAATAAATTTAATGTAAAGTATGAGGGTACAGAAATAAAGAAGGAGAAAGGTTTTTGTCTGAAGGTGTATTAGAAAACAAATAATTATCTGCATGGATGAGTGTGAAACATGCATTACATAGGAATACATTGAGACATTCATAATTTCATTAAGGCTTATTTACAAAGATATCAAATAGAATCCGTTTTCTAGAAGTGATTGTCACCTATTCCCCGTAGTTTGCTTATAGGTAGAATTCATTCATGGTGTGCATAACAATTCAAAAATAATTTGTGCCATTATGCAATCCTTTTCAAGTTATACTCATTTTTCTGAGTTTTTAGTCTCTAGCAGAATATTATAAAGAAAATCGCAATAAGTGATTTTGGTCTAAAATTTTATGTTATAATAGATCTCATAATTCTTAAAATATTCTGAAAGTGCCAGTTCAAACACATGTTTTCTTCTTAAGATATCAGCAAACATGTCATACGTGAAAATCAAATTCGGCTACTCACAGTAAAAGGCATGTCACTTACTGAGAGTGCCAAGAGAAAACACATACATTGTATCTTGCCCATTGATGGTGTTATAAATGTAGTGTGCCAGGCATCTCTATAACTGTGGGTGGCAAATCAATGAATGTTACACCCTAGACATTTGCTGCCTATCACAGTTGTCAATCAATGAACGTATTGGGATGTGGCGATGTGAGGAGCAGCTCACTCACACCCAAACGTTCACCCTTGAGAGAGGGATATTACATATCAAAGATATGGGAGAAATGCACACCCACACCTGAGATATGTGGTGAATAGTCGTTGAAAATGTAGCATCTCCGTTAGAGATGTACATTTCTCACACGAGGTGTCGTATTCCGCTAAAAAAGCCATATCTACCGAAAGATATATTCGTAGTTATCCAAATTCTAGGATGTGATGCTGCTGCGACAAAACCCACACCACATCCACACCCTCAAGATTGTCAACACATGGCACATGTGCTAGGCGTTAAAGGTCATTCAAACGGGATGAAGCAATCATAAATTTAACGCAATTTGTATAAGGAAAGCCCATAGAATACCTAAATTATCGAAGAAAAATCTATATTTTTGTCACAGAAAGATGCAATAAAGACTTCTCATTCAGAATGTAATTATATAGGTTCTTACAGAATAGAGATTTTGAAGGAATCATTGGATGAAACTTGGGCCTACCACCATGCTTTTTCGAGAATTTTTCGCATTTTTATGAAAGTAAGTGTTTTTGAGTTGTTCGTTTATGTGGATTTACCTTTCTTAATAACGACTCAGTATGAAAATAGTAACGGTTTTCTTTTACACAGCAGATGGTTAGGACTAAGTCGTAATATAGGCTAATTTTTAAATTTCTCTTTTACTGACATAAAAAACATGAGTTGTCCAATTTAAGTTTCAATATAAACGAACATTCAAGAGTCTGATATCCCTTTGAAAATAAATGAAACGATGACGAACCAAGGTTTCACTATTGAACTAATGAATTAGCCAAGATAAAGTTTTGCTGAATAACAATTATAATTCGCAGTAGCACTTTATTGTAAAATAAGCCAAAATACTAGAAATAAAATTTAAATTAAACTCAATCAAGGATGAACAAAAGTTCTGGCTATGATGATTTCCCTCCCATCATGTCGTAGGAAGAAGTTTTGGTCAACCCTACATAGCTTAAACTAGAAATCATCTGAAAACTATGAAGGCCATACTGAACAGAGTCTGAGTAATAGTTAGATGCAGCCTTTGGATACGGATGGCTTTTGAGATTCTGAATTTGTCTAGGTATATAAGAGATATGTTGATTTACCTTTTTCCAAATTGTAATAAATATTATGCGATGTCTGTTTTAAATTCCTAAGAAATTAAATGAGCTCCTATCATATATGAAAATACTTTTGTATCCTACGTTTTTGCTTGGACAACTTTTTAACGTGACATAATGTAATTTACTAGACATCAAAAGAATAGCAAATGTCGGGTGTATGAAACAGATTTAAAAAATGACTTCTACAGGATGTCCCAGTAGTCTGGACGACCGTCCCAACTTGTGGGACACCCTGTAGTAATCCAACCAATAATTTCGCTGACCAAGTAACTTAACAAAAGGCGTACGTTGAATTGAGGTAAAACAATTGGAAACTATGGTTTTATTTAAGTTTGGTCATAGGACATTTTGAAAGTGAGGATACCGCGAAAGAGAGATCGGATGACATTGAACTGACGTGGAAATACCACAAACTTTAGTGTTGCTAATTTGTAGAGCTTGTTAAGTTATTAACTAATATAATAATCATTTGAGTTAACCACTCGTTTTAAGAGTAAATCTATATATGCAATGTTCAATGTCTAGGTATCTGTATAAAGTCAAAAATTAAAGGTCATCAGGAGTGGAATAGTATCTAACTTTTCAGTTTTGACTTTAGTACAGACGCAAAGATACTCGCTACGCAATATCTATTTATACGGTGAGTATCTCTGTGTATGTGTCAAAGTCAAAACTGGAAGGTTAGCTACTATTCCACTCCTGTTGACCTTTGATCCTACACCGATACATAGACATTGAACATTACAATATAAGTTTACTCTTAAAACGAGCTGTTGGCCCGAATGATTGTCATATTAGTTACTAACTCAACAAGCTCTACAAATTGGTAACATTAAAATTTAGAATCCAATTTATCAATTCATGGTATTCCCTCGTTAGTCTAATTCCATTCCAATGATGATTCATTTCCGTATCGATGAATCTTACATTTCGACATATTATTCATGTTCGTCGTTATTAACAGTTGACAGAATATGCGCAATTGTTGATCCGTATTATATATAATCATATGATTTTGCATTGTTTTATCGACATCAGATACAAATTGACAAATTGAGCTGATTTTTATGAGTAAGAGATGTCTTCGTCTAATGAGTTAATTGTTTATTTAAAAAAATCTAAAAAAAAAACAATTTTAGTATTTAAGATTCCTGCACTACCGTTAAACTGATCACTTCAATAAAAAAGCTTAAAATTTTTTTTATGGTTTATTATTTCTCTAAGATCTTGTATCTTTCTAAAATTTGGATTCTATGTAATCATATACATTAAAATCCTTAATTTACCTATATTAAATATTTTTTTTAATAATACAAAATCTTTTCTATAGATATACCGATCAATCGAAGAAAGTTTGTTTATATTTTACGACTTTTGTTTAACTGTTCTATTTCTTGTCTTTATTATTCATACATATTTAATCTCACTGGCTCATATATGGCCTCACTCTTGTACAATCTTTTACATATTTAGCAATCTGCAAAATGAATATGGTTAAATTTTGGAGGGTAGTTAACAGTAATTAAAAAATCTTTAGATATGTGGAAAGATTAGTAATGTCGCCTTTGGCTTTGTTTCAGATCTTGAGAAAAGATGATGAAAATAGATATTTTTTTTATATGATATTGGCATTTGAGAATCTCTAAACATATCTTATTTAGATCTTGAGAATAGATATATCTGATATGATTATGACATATACTAACGATTTATTATTTACGAGATGATTGACTCGGTTAGCCATGTAATTCTTAAACGCATTTGAAACGTATCTAGATACGTTTAAGTTCCGAATTTCGACATTCTGACGTGTTTTCATATTGAAGGACGATGAAAAGGCAGATACAGGCAAATATCATGGCGCTTGATGTACGCGTTTGAAAAACATTGACCATTCATGCGCATTTATGAATATAAACACATACAGATGCATTTAAATACTTATTTTAAAACATCTTTGGATATAGTCTCATTGTTTGATGCATTAGATCATGCTCAACAAATATCAGGACTTATTTGTCGTCAAATAAGCACTGTTGAAATGAGAAAATCGAACAAACTCATTTCATGATAACACTTGTAAATGCATCGAAACATGAAAAATCCTTTCCAATGCATTTATTTTAAAAACACAGCTCCACTTATATTTACATAAGTAGCGAAACTAGTGCCAATAATCATGATAGTTAACGAAGAGATTTTGATATAAATGAAAATGATTAATACTACAGAAAATATTATCTTTGTTATCATTCTATTTCACTTCAGTGAAATCATTTATTTCCCATTCTTAATATTTTATTCACTAATGATAAATGGAAACAGAATACTTCTTAATACATTGAAGTAAACTTTTAGAATTTTTTATTGACTAAGTGAAAGGAAATTGATAGAATCAAAGATGATGAATATGTGCATAATATCATTTTATAGATATCTCAAGAAGAATCCTTATGTCATTCCTTATAATTTTTTCCTATTTAATATCGTTATTCTCTATTTCTTTTGATACTAATGTATACAGAGAGGAGGGTGCGAGGGAAGTATTTTTGTGAAACAAAAGGTTGAAAAATAAGGATGCAGTAGATATTTTGCTAACTTTTCCCAAAAGTACAGTATTAAACTATGTTTTTCTTAAACAAGTTATAAAGCAAAATCAAAAACTTTTCACTTCACGAAAAAGTAATCACTACGAAATCAGAGATGATCCAAAAAATGCCTGATCTTCCGTTTTAGAGATATATTATAATATCTTTTACGCCTAAAGATCTTCGTTATTGAACAATCATGACGAAAGTGAGAGCCTTCAATGGAAAAAATTGTTTGAGAAGTTTTCTGATTTTTATTCAATAATACTTCAATTTTTGGAAAGAAACGACTCTAGAGGAGAGATTTTCTGATCAACCGGAGAAAAGTTTCGTTCCGATAAGTAATATCAGTTGTACAAGTGTAATCGGTTTTTACAGGTTGAAAACGTAGTTCTTGGAAATGTTGATTTATTGCGTTTTCTAGAAAGCATAACTTCGACCAGTCATCGCCAGCGCGAACATCTTAGGCTTTAGAAATATTGAAAAAACTTTTTCGTATTTTACAGAAAGTTGATCTTATTTCTTACAAGACTAGAGGGTAAACTAGTGTGTTTTTCATTGAGTAAAATGTTCCTGATTTTAAAAATTTTGATGGAACATACATAGTAAAACATAGTACTGACCCTATCCGAAGAAAATATGATGATGTCTCCTAGTCCCCGTTAGACCAGAATATCTTAGTGTAAATTACTCTTCTCTTTTAAAATGTGCGTCATTTATGCGATAACATTAATTGCATTGTGTTGCATATGCAACAAAAAATATACTAAACAAACATCTGGAAATTTGCTATTATTCTGAACACACAATCTCCTGCAAAATATTTTTACATTATCCATTCAAAGCCGAAACAGTCGTGCTACACCTGAATGTATAATAATATAGAATCACAGAAATTGCCATAAGTTTGTGATAATCAAATGAACAGTAGATTTTGTAATAAAACCATGTATGGTTATCGGATTTATATCGATTCATGACGTTCTTTTATTTCAAACCTTCACACTTAGTTGTATTCATCATTATATAGAATTATTCAAGTAGATATAGGTTCAAAAATTTAATTTGATTTGTTTAATTAATTCATTCCCCATTATACAAACAGTGGCAGACAGGTTCTCAAAGCCATCACAAAGTGTGAGATACGTGGTCTACAGATCATCACATACCGTCATAAACGGTTAAAAAAAATACTATCAGACATCTTATATAGCTTCAGTCTAGTTAAGATATCTATGTAGTATTTCTGTGTTAAAGTTTTATACTCTAAAGTAAGGAATAATGCTAAAACATATTCAGATACACACAAAAAAGACAACGTTTTAGGAAATCAGTGACAATGGATATAGCGTGTTCCACACTTCAATCATATAAGGATTACTCTAACAACTTTTTTCGTATAGAATCTCTATTTTTGATACCCAAACCACATATTCTACTATTATTCGTCATAAGAAAAAGTATAATTAAGATATTTATATCGACTATTATTCATTTACTTTTCGCAGAAAAAAATCTTTATTTTTTTCAAAATCCATGTACTTTTTTGAATAGCAATGACTTTTATTTTTGTATCTTTGTGTTAAAAATGTCAGGATTAAATCAATCATAATATGCTATAGCTTGGGTTGCCGCGAAATTTTTTGCGTTTTTTCTTAAATTTTATTTTTATTTTTTAACTTCAAGTTTACAACTAACTTTCAACAATATATGTTCCATTACTATCTATGACTTCTCGCCAACGCTCTGAAGGAGAAAGGATCCCTCGTTCGTAAAAGTAGTGAGAGATTTAGCCGAAGAATTTGGCAAGATCCATTTTAAAGTCGTTCTCGTCGTCCAATTTATTCTCACGTAGATGATTAGACAGAGAACGGTACAAGTGGCGATCTATCAGAGCCAAGCCTGGAGAATAAGGTGGGTGTGGAACCGTAACCCATCCGAGTTCCAAGAATTTTTCACGCGTCGACTTCGCAATGTGGGATTTGACGTTGGCATACAAAAAATAAATTCTATCCTGCTTTCCCTTAAGTTTTACTGCTACTTGATCCAATGGTTGGCAATAGATATCAGCAGCGATGGTGCATCCAGCTCGAAGAAGTCCCAATGAATAGCTACTTTTACATCTCACCAAACTCTCAACATAATCGTCTTTCGATGAAGATCATTTTTGGCCGTTAGTACACTGCTTTGTTCAGCTCCCAGCCACTGTTGCTTGCGCGTGTAGTTAACATACATCACCCATTTTTCATCATAAGTAATAAGATTATGAAGCTATTGATAGTTGCGATGAGATGTCATTAATTCCATACAAGCGCCAACCCTCTGTTGGAGCTGACGTGTTGACATTTCATGTGGTATGGAGACATTATATTTCCACGTTTTGCCTAATTCACCCAAATGTCTTTCTATTGTAATATCACAGCACCCAAGTCGCTCTGCTAAAAACCGTTTAGTCAGTCTTGGATCTTCTTCAACAAGCTCCTTTAACTCGTCCATATCCACCTCTCGTGGTCTTCCGGTATGAGGTAAATCGTCGAGCTCTAAGTTACCGTTCTTGAACCGAATGAACCAATGCTGTACTGTACGGATGTACAGTGCACTCATGCCTATCAAGCTGCACATATTCCTTCTTGCGTCTGTTGCTTTCTAACTCAAACAGAATTCATGAATCATAACCGCATGCAACTCCTTACGAGACATCTTTATTTCAAATACACGATCAATATCCAAATTCATAGGTTTGTTGTTCTTCGAAAGATACTCGTATCCCCTATATATACCATTAGTATAAAAACTTCTAGAATTTTCTCGGCTCTTCTGAGTAATTTAACGAAAAAAAACGCAAAACATTTCATGCCCACTCGATAAAAGCTACAAAAAACACTGAGTAATTTTACAAATATGAAAAACAGAAAAAAGTATACCATGAATACTTTAAAAAGGCCTATTAAAAATTGCACGCAACTAAGTTTCCACAACACCTCCATGTCGTCTTCCGAGATAACAAGGTGATTCTTATTTCCCCTTCTTCCTTTCTTTCTCATATTTATCGTTTTCTCTATTCACAGACACTCACTAAGCTGAATCTTGTGGGCAATAAAATTGGAGATGTTCGAGCACAACATCTTGCTAATGCCTTACGAGATAACAAAGTAATTCTCATTTCCTCTTCTTCATCTCTATCTCCTATTTATCTTTCTCCCTATTCACAGACACTCACTCAGCTGATTCTTTGGAACAATAAAATTGGAGATGTTGGAATACAACATCTCGCTAATGCCTTACAAGATAACAACGTGATTCTCATTTTCTCTCCTTCATCTCTATC
>JAJEKB010023150.1:0-14019 GCA_022393335.1 Macrotrachela quadricornifera | reverse complement strand
TTGATAATCAAAATCATTTTGTAATGGTAATTTTGCTGTTGTTGTTGATGTTAAATCTTGTAATGATTGTGAACGATATTGTTGAAATGGTGAATTTTGACTATGTTTTAATTCTACACCATGTTTTATACACATTTCATCAACTAATTGATTAAATTCATGTGTTTGTGGTGTTGTTGAAGTTTTATAAACAACAATTTTTTTATTTGGATGAGAATGTTTAACATGTGCAAATACAGATGATAATTCATCTGGATTCATTAAACATTCTTTTGTACCTTCAACACGATAAACAGCTGTTGGTTGTTGATCAATATTAGTTTTTATACGATTTGTACGACGAGGTGTTTTTAATTCAGTTATAGGATATGCTGAATCACGATTAGATGTGGGAACTGGATTATGACGAGTATGATTGGAAAATTTTTTTATTGATGGACTACTATTATGTCGTGATTTACTATTTGGAGTTGTATTATATGTTTGATAAGGTGGTGGAGGAAGTAAATCATTAGAATAACCATTTATACTAATAATAATAATAAGTAATTAGATGAATTAATTTTTTTTAAAATTTAATGAAAAAATTGACTTACTTTTCATCTGTATAATAATTTTGATATTGTAATTGTTCATCTTCTTTATTATGATTCATAGATAAATTAAATAATAATTTTAATAATAAATCTCGTTCTTTTCTCATATCATTAATTGTTTCAATTAAAACAGATTCATTTAATTTTGCTTTTAAATATTCATTTTCACGACATAATATATCACGTTCATCGATTAATCGATGAATCATTGAAACAAGTTGATCATTATTAAATTGTTGTTCATGATTATTATCAATTGTTTTTATTGGAATATTTTTAAACATTATTATAATTTGTTAGAAAGAATATTAATTGAACAATATATGTATATGAAAATGTCTGTTTTTATATATGATCGTATTCGATGTTGGTATTGATTGACAAGTCGAAGAGCAAGAGAGACTATACAATTACCATCGTGCTCTTAGCCTCTCTACGTGATCTAAAGAGCAAAGTAATTTCAATGGTTCGCTCCGTCTTTTCTCTTGCCTCATTTTGCATCACTTGAATAATATTACGCGAAAGAGTCGAGAGAAGTAGCACATGCTTCTCTTCGTTTTTGTTATTGACTCTTATTCGTTTTCTCTTCTTCTCTTTGCCTCATTTGCAATACTTGTTCGTTGTCGTTTAGTGTTTGTAAATATCGACTATCGGACTGGTTATGTTACCTTGAGCGCGAATGATGCCATAGGAAAGAGCGAATAAAAAAAAACCGAGAGAATTAAAAAGAAAAATGAAAGTAAAATACATATTGATGTTTTTTAGTAATATGAATATGAAAATGAAGATTTATTAGTTTTTAAAAATTATATGAATATTTGATGAAAATTAATCCATATTAAATAATATTTAAAATAAATTTAATTTTTGAATATATTTTTGTCATTTATTTATCTTAGTAAAATCAAATTTACATATAAAAGAAGTTGAAAAGAAGACAAAATTAAAATTAAAGGTCATATTTTATGTATGAACAATACATCTCAAATATCTATTAATATAACAATTAACATTTTCTTTTTAAATATTGTATTAAATTGAACTTTGTACATTAATAAAAGATATAAATCAGAATTTTTTAACTTGAAAAAAAATTTTAATTTCTTTTTCGTTTTTCTTGTCTTCTTTTTTTATATTTAATTTTTATTTTCTTTCATGTTAACGTTTATTTATTCAAATTTTCATTAATCCTGTCTTGAGTTGTTGTTTTTGTACGATGACATTTTTAATGTGTTTGTCTTCAATGGATGACGGCATGTCGTTTCATATAAGAAATTCTTTTTGCAAATATATAAAAAGAAAATAAAAATTTTATTTTATCAATCAACATTTATTTTCGAATAACTACGAAATGTAACATTTGATACCTTACAATTCATGTCATATAAATCGATGATTTTATCGCGATTATTGAGTAATAATTACAATGGTTCATCTTGATCTAAATACTTGAGTAGAAGACTATAGGTTTATTTCGATGTGTAGACAATCATTCTTTGTTGTTGTAAATAATGCCAAAAGTAATGCGACTTTTTATGAAATGAAAAGTGTCTTATTACAGACAAGCCATATAATCTTGATTTTTTTTTCATAAACTTGCATTATGAAAATTCTACGAACAGAAAATATTTTTCAGATATCTTTATTATATCTAAGCTGCTAATTTTTATACTGCATTCAAGATATATTTTGTTATACTTAAATATCTATTAAAATATTCTAAATATTTTATTTTAATTTTTATTAATTAATTATTGTAAAAGTGCCCGAGTATATGTAGCTAATAATCCAGCTGCAAGACCACTTTTATGTGATAAACATCCATTCTTCATTTCATTTTCAACTAATAAATGTCGTTTAGTTCTTGAATTATTTTCTATTATATCAAAATCACTACTAAAACATCCATATTGTGAATTTTGCCATGTAAGTATCATATTAAACCAATCAAAACGTAAAAATTCTTCAAAACCAATTATTGAACATAATAATAATTGTTCAAGAAATAAATCTTGATTATCATTATTATTTATATTTATTTGTGCATCTTCATAAATATTTGAACAATATTTATCTTCTAAATATTTTAAATTTTTATTTGCAATATTTGATACTGTTCGATTATCAATACAACCAATAGTTTTTGCAACTAAAAACCATAATAATTGATGTGTTATACGATACCCATTAACCATTGATGACGTCATCATATCCCAACAAGATTGACTAGTAGAACATTGTGTTGTATTAGGACGATCACTTGAACCAAGTAATTCAGCAAAGCATAAATCAGATTCTTCTTCATCAAAATCTGAACTTTTCAAACCATTTTTAATAAATTTTTTATTAATTTTTCTTGATTCATATTCAATTCGAAATGGCTTTGATGTAAGAAGAATAAATCGATGTAAATATGAAGATGTTTGACGAGCTATTTCATTTAAGCTTCTATTTGCCATACGTTCAATTTGTTTAGATAATGTTTGAATATGTTTATTTTTATCTGTAAAATGATCTGTTTTATTCGATGTTGAAGTTAAAATTTCATTAAGAATATCCAATTGTCCTTGTGCTATACGTAAACCATACAAACCATCAACATTTAAATCATCTATATCAGATTCAAAAAAATTTAAAAGACGCTCTAAAGCATTTAAAGCTTGTCCACCATATTTTATGTGTAATTCAGGTGATGGCAATGTCGAACTATATGTCATATAAATACAAAAATAAATAATGGAGAAAAAAAACAATTGAATATACATCTAAAAACAAAAATTTATTTATTTCTTTTTTTTTGACGTGTATGTATGAAAATAAGATGTCGACATTGCTGATAAGGCTAGTGAGAAATATGAAACCAATACAACTAAAAAAATATGGAGAAGCATTAGTTATTTGTAAGAAAGATAGTGTATGTGGTACATATGATATGGAGGCACCATCGTTTGTTCTTTTTCTCACGTCATCGCAAAAAAACATAGATGCATTCGTAAGAAAAGAAAAGAAAAAGGAAGAAGAATAAGCTTATGTGGGATGAGTAAACCTAATATTTGATACACTGTTGATTTATCACGTAGATAAAGTTAACAACCAATTCCAGTAATTCTGCTTGCGATTCGTTCGGCAATATGTTTTACCCCTCTTTTACAGTATTTCAAGTACAACTCAATGAATGCTATGCAATGGTGTTATTAGATTTCCTATAGGTTAAACTAAGCTTTCAAAAAGTCTAAAATACTGTTTATTCCTATACAAATCATGATGTCTGATTTGAATAATTTTTCTTGCGATTCATCCACACAAATGCGTTTGAAGTTACAACTCGATGAGCTCTATTCAATGGTATAATCAGA
The DNA here is from genome assembly GCA_022393335.1 of Macrotrachela quadricornifera. Taxonomy (NCBI): domain Eukaryota; kingdom Metazoa; phylum Rotifera; class Eurotatoria; order Philodinida; family Philodinidae; genus Macrotrachela; species Macrotrachela quadricornifera. The sequence continues at coordinate 10,067 of JAJEKB010023150.1, read as the reverse complement.
TCTTGGTAAGCCAAACTATGATTTTTAAGATCATAGTGGAAACTGAAAAATTATAGTCTGGCTCATTGAGATATCTGAGCATACCATAGGCGAAAATACTTGAATCCACCTCTAACTTCACTTACGTTAGATTAACGTATCTATTTTGGTATGAAAAATAATATTGCAATAAAAGCAAAGAAAAATATTATTTATATTTATACTGTACTTTTTCTCATATAGAAAAATGAGTCTTATCGAGTCATGGCATAAAACATATCAATTCGACATGAATCAATATACTAATGAATGTAGCGCCAAAATTTACAGAATCATATTATTATAAAACATAACAACAAAGAATCTCTATCTTTTATGAGAGTCTTTAATAACATGTAACGCGAAACCGTTAGAGTCGCTGATCCTTTTCTGAAAGAAGTAATATCGACTATTACATGTTTGGAAAGAAAATTTATTCTGAAGTTGTAGGTATTTATCATCATCAGCTTAGCTGGGCTTTTCAAAAATACCTCACGTATTCAGAAGTTTCTGTTGCATCGAATAGTACAAAAATCAGCTAATTATCTTGAAAAATAATTTTGTAATTAGCGATAGTTTGTAATTAATCGAATTTGTTCTTATTCGGAGCGCTTTTTCTAATCAGAACAATCCATAGAAATATATTAAAAAAATATTTCTTCTGAATCAAGGAGTTGTAATTCACAGGTTCACAATTTTTCAGTTCATAATGAAAGAGTTACTAATATTTTAACAAATAATTCATTTGTTCTTATTAAGAGCAATGTACTTAATAAGAACATTGAGCGAAAATATGTTCCAAATAAAAAAAATCATGTAAATTACATAGGAAAAAACTTTTTTAAAGGTAAATGATGTTTTTTTCAGTTTTAACTTAAAAATTTTTTCTCATGTTCTATTAATAAAATATTCATCTATCTATGATATATTAAGTTTTACCGGTTCAACTTAAAATGGCCAGTCTTTTTCTTATAATCATATGAATATGAAATTATTGTATCATCCATAAATAATGTATCTGATTGCATTGTGAAACCACAATCAAATCGATGTTTCAGTTGAAAATTTACAACTTTTGATGCGCTTGCTTTATCCATTTATTTTTGTATTATTTTCATTGTAGAACAAAGTGTAGAAAAACCTTAGAATTATGCAGACGGTCCTATATGTCTGATATGAGAATAGTGAATAATACTTGTGCTTATGCCAATATGTCTATTGATAATTGTACAACACTTAGGATGGATAACTAATTTCAAGTTCACTAATTAACTTGATTCGTAATAACTCTACATCAAAATTTCAAAAGAAAAACAATTTATTTGTATATGAGTAATTGAAGGTGTTCTATTGTCTTAACATATTATATAGAGACGAAATCTCTAGAAAAACTAACTATTAATCTATGAAAAACGCTGTTATAGCAATAGAATAGATTTAGAAAATAGATATTCTATTAGCGGTATGCTGCTAATCTCATTCATCCATAAATTCAGCTTTCATTTGAATATTTTCCTTCTTGGCCTACGATGTTGTATATCATAATTTTATCTTTTATCACGCGGTTCATCTACCGTTTCAGCAAAGTATCTTATCAACAATTTTTATTCCCTTATAATTATTTATTTGTTAATACAATTGGAAGAAACATAAATGAGCCGGATCTAATAAGATTGTATTTCAAAATAACATGTTTTTAGTGTAATCGAAAAATTAAACAATTAGTACCAATATGGATGCTATCAAATCTATTATAAGATAGGTCGTTTTAAGTTGAATTGGTAAAAGTTAATGTATCGTAGACAGATGAGTATTCTATTAATAGAACATAAGAAAAAATTTTCAAGTTATAATCGAAAAACACACCATTTACCTTAAAAAACGTTTTTTCTTCTATAATTTACATGATTGTTTCAGAAGAAATATTTTTTTAATATATTCCTATAGATTGTTCTGATTAGAAAAAGCGCTCCCAATAAGAACAAATTCGATTAATTACAAACTACTGCTAATTACTAAATTATTTTTCAAGATAGTGAGCTGATTTTTGCACCATTCGATGCAGCAGAAATTTCTGCACTCAAATTATGTAGAAATTTGATTTTAATTACAAGAAATGAATTTTTAAGAGAAGAGTAACTCGCGTTCTCTGAAAAACTGTTCGTATTAGGAACTTTGACTGTAAGATAGACACTGAATGTGTCTAACAGACTAAAGATGAGTTTTCGAGATCATTGAAAATCCTTTTTTGACTATACATCAGAAGAACTCACGCATAAAACTTGATATTTATAGCAGTGTTAGAGAACTGTATGGCCTACTAGACGGAGTAAAAACAAATACTTTTTTCTTATTGTCTTCATACAAGTACGAGTAAAATATTAAATTAAACATAAAACCAATTTAGATCCAAAAACCTCGAGTATTGACCGTGTTCTAACTTTTTATTCGTTCATGGAAAAATAGTTGATCCCGTCACCAAAAATGTGTATCTCAACTAAATCTTTCATTCAGTATAAGATAGTAAGAGTTTCATTGAAAAAACTCCGAAAAGTCAATTTAGGACCAAATGTGCTCCCGTCCTTTCGAAGAGATCTTGAAGAATCGCTAGAGAGTTTCTAAATTTTTAAGGAAATTTCTTTGGTTAACTTCTCAGAGATTCACGACAGGAATTACTGCTAGGTTGCCATTATTTTGTGAGAACTCGCTACGGAGTTGTTAAGGGTAGTTGACTAAGACGGTTGGATTTTTTCTTGTGGCATATTTATTGTTTGCCGATTCGTTGTGTATTTTGTGCATATTTTTCGTATGAATTTAATAAATAGCTTTAGTATAATTTACAAAAGACAGATCATTTGAAAGCATCGCTCTATTAGACTCGATAGCATTCATGGTAGTTCGTCCTTTAAAAATATTTTTACCTGCCTTCTCGACAACTGAATTTGCCCTTACTAATGTGAAAAACTCAGATAAAATAGTGATTTTTACGAATCTTAAGCGACAAATTTGTTTAAACGCATTGAAATACTTAAAAAGAAGGAAAAAGAATCAGTTATTATTGAATGTAATAAAATCTTATTCAAGAAAATACACTTGCAAATATATTTAAATCTAGAAAGTTTACACACATTTTCACGCGTTGTTTTGGAAGTTTGCATTGAGTGGATAACGTCATTATTTAACAACTATCGACCACATGGACTGTCAAAACATGTAACAAAAAAAAAAGTTTGAATGATTCAATACTTACCAAACGATTGCGGAAGGTGACGAGAAGAACGAAAAAACGTCGCACTTGCACAGATCTTGGAATATTCCAACAAAACAGCAAGAGAAAACGAAGGCGTCTTTATACTGCTATCGACAAACAGTAGTAGCATGAAGGCAGTCTAATCACAATGGACAATAAACGTAAGTTTGAGACATTTCATATTATGTTTCCCTTGAATTACTATTGAAAACTGTCGTATAGAAGCAAAAAAAGGCGTACATGAAATAACAGAATCTGTACAAATGACGTTGTCTTATGTGTGGCTTGATACATCGGAGATTAAAGTATCGGAACTTTCCAATGTTCAAGCGATGTTTCGATCAACAGTCAGTGAAAATCTGAAATTGTTCGAAGATGAATTAGAATGTGAAGGTTACGTTCGAAATTTGCCTCTAACAGCCCAAGCTGTTTATATTGTCGATGATGCATCAGCTGAAGAAGTTATTACGAGAGTACAACATCTTTGCCAAGTTATTTATATTTTTGTATACCACACTAATGATCATCCGAATCAGATGTTCGATGCACATAATATTGCCAAGGTAAAATGCGTTTGAAATATATGATATATTGTATTTGAAGGTATTGTTCATATTGAAGAACTTGTCAAGTACTTTTTCATTTCTAACATCCTCTTGAAATAGAAATTATCATAATGATGAGAAAAATTTTACATAAAACAATTATTTCATTATTAGGTTAAATATGTTCCACTCAAGCAACTTGTCACACGAGTCAAAATTTTCGAATGCCGCTGGCATCGACATTATTCTGATACGCGATTGATCGATGTTTTCCAACAGGATACTTTGAATCCAGAGGAATCAACTACGAAACTTAATGGAAGATTTCTTTTTTCACAATTGCTTATCGATGCTTTATTACGCATGAAACCATTACCAACAGACATGAACGAATTTGTGACAGAATGTGCCAAAGAATATACTGGTCGATCCAAGTCGAAAGACGTTCAAAAATTTTATGATAATTACAAACCAGAAAATGCTATCGTGGAATATACGAAGGATTCTTTTCTTCATAAATCAATTAATAAGGCATTGCGAGTGCAAAATATTGATCTGATATTTCTCTCTCGATTTTTTATTCGTGACATTCAACAACAGCTTGCCCGAAATCAATATCAATCATCTGTGCGAGTTTATCGGGGACAAACTATGTTGACAGAAGAAGTGAACAAACTTTTGTCATCTGTCGGTCAATTAGTTTTGCCGAGAACTATACTATCAACGAGTTTGGAAAGAACAGTTGCTGAACTATACATTGGCGATACAGTATCAACTGGCTTAGAAAGAGTCTTATTTGTTATCGATGCCGATCCTTACGTGGCTAATGATGTTGAACCTTTTGCAAACATAACTCAAATCAGTCAATTTGGTGATGCCACACAAGAAGTTCTATTAATGCCGGATTCTGTCTTTCGATTGACTGATGTACATCAAGAAGATGATCAAAAGTGGATCGTTTCAATGACTTTATGCAGTGATGGGGACCACGAGTTGAAAAAAATATTTGAAAAGTTGAAGAATGAAGCAGAAAGCGGAAGTGTGAGTGATGAAGCAAACATGCTCTCATTTAGTACAATTCTTGGTCGAATGGGACGTACAGATCAAGCGGATAAATTTCTCCGACGTGCTCTTCGAGAGTATCATATGGCGAGTAATGAACATCATATTGATATTGCCAATTGTTATCATATGTTGGGAACTGGAGCCTTGCTAAGACATCAATACAATCGTGCTCTTGATTGTTATGGCAAAGCGTTGAATATATATCCTAAAGATGGTGTACAATCGGCAACAACACATAGATGTATTAGTACTGTTCAATATCGGCAGAAGAATTTTGAACAAGCCCACAAATCATGTAACATTTCTCTAAACATTTTTAGAAGAAAATTTGGAGAAAATAGTCCGCAAGTGGCTAAATGTTATGCTAATTTGGGCAACATATGTCGTGCCAAGAAACATTTTCGACGTGCACTTAACTATCAACGTATGACTTTGGCTATTCAACGCCAATGTCTTCCTTCGTTACATCCTGATATAGCGTTGTCACATACAAATATTGCTGCACTTCATTTTGATTTGAAAGAGTATTTCCTGGCAATCGATCATAATCAAGCGGCTTTGGAAATTGAATTGAAAATCTTACCACCTGATCATTTGTCTCTAGCAACATCTTACGATTATCTGGTTGCTGTATACGATCGTATGGGAGATACAGACAAAGCAAAAGAATATTTTCTCAAAGCTCAAGCTATTAATGAACGCAATACATTGTTTGCTCAACAGCATCCTTATCGAATTATTCACTATCCATGTCCAATATGTAGGCATCATGTGTGGGTCTACCAAATCTTTTGGATTGTTAAGGGAGCACCGTGTTTTCGATGTATAAAGAGAATCATTACATTTGGTTTTTGGAAATAAAGCATTTTCGCCTTGCAAAATAGCTTCGATGAAGCAATCACAAATATGTTAGGGCTTATGTAGAATTCACTATATCAAGAGTTGAAAAGTAGACTATGAACAATTAAACTTTTTTGCCATTCTTACAAATTCTGATTTTATTTTTTCATAATATGGTATGTACATAGGGTGCGAAAAACTTTTTGTCCAACTTTCTCAAAAGACATATTTTGAACGAAAGAATTCTACCGTAATGCTTAGATATATTGAGGATCATATGCACAAATCCAGCTTTACAAGTCTTGCTTTTCTTTGGTTTTTTGCATTTTCTTCAGAGTAGGAATAGGGTATTTTCTACATTAGTTTTGAATTTTCATGAGAATACTTTGGAAATATAATTTTACATTGCTGATAAATTAACTTGACTTAAAGAAAAGTCGTGCTTATTTAATATGAGTATGAGGGAATTTGGTATCTTCATGTCGATATGAATCAATTTGTTTCGTTAATTTCAATAGAATCATTTTAGCATCAACGGTGCAGCTCCTATGAGATCATTCTCTAGATGTTGTAGCCGAAGAAATATTTAATGCTATTCCGACAATAATTGAAGATGATTTTCATTAACATATGAATGAATAGTAGATATTCTGAGTAGCATTTTCATAGCAGTTATTTCAATTAATCAGGTCTTTTTAAAGTATTACAAATTTTTGTCCTCAATGTGTGTATTATCAACTTATTGATGACTGAAAATAGTACCATGTTCAACTGCATCGTTTCTTGCTAAAGAAATTCTGAGGGACAAATTTCATTTTGTATTCTGTATTATTAGTAGTGAAACGAGTCCCTCATCTTTCGTGTAGATTAGCTGGATGTTTGAACAATTTTTATATTGAACGTTTAGTTGTGTGTAACTTCATTTCGTATAAAATGCTAAACTCTCACCTTACCCTAAAAAATTTCAATTTTTTTTCAAATTTGGTAGCGGTCCGCAGTTTTAGAATAAGTCAGCTGTGGCTAAAGAAAAATCAATGAAGTTTAACAAATTTTGCTTTTATTATGAAGGAGATACAAATGTCACAATGTAAAAAAATGAAATACTGTACATCGCTCGGTCAACCCAAACAGATTGATAATACAAACAAATTCAAAATAATTAGACAATATCAAGTAGATACATCTGTGTCCGATAAAAAAATCTTCTCAAATCATTAGCAAACTAAAAATTATCTCAAGATGCATTCTACACTTGTCCTTATATGTTGGGAAAGAGTTCATCAGAAATTTGAATTTGCAGCAAATTCAAAATGCTCATACCACAATAGTGGTGTAGCGATATGGAGATGTCACATCTCTCTTGTAGACAAAGGGAGAGAGAGATGCAGAGGGAGGAGAAGATGACAATGAAAATTTTTTCTAGAAAACAATCTTAAAGATGTTTAGCCATAACTTGTCTACTTGACCAAGTATAGACCGACTGAATTTAACATCATTTTATGACGCCGAGAATGCTCTTTGGAATGATAAAAACCACAGATTATCATCTGCTTCCTACCAAAAGTTATTCGTAAAACAACAAGGTGCCTTTTATTTTAAAACGGATAGTAGTGATCAACGAACATCTTTCCATTTGATGTTTTCACTTCCTACGTTTTTCATAAGAACATGTTTTAACGGACTTCAATAATGCGTATATCTCTTATAGTATGACATGATAATCCATTTAAAAGTAAATAAAAAGAAGCAGAAGTTAACATGCTTTTTAAAGCAAACTTGTCTTTAATTAAAAGATTAACAGAAAAAACTTCGTTCTCAATGAGAAAGAAACTGAATTTTAAAAAAAAAAAGTCCGAGGAAAATATGTTAAAGCGAGTGAGTTAGGGTAGATAACATTATTTTTTTTCCAAGATTTTTAATATTCAATATTAATTAAATAAATAAAAATAAAACTAATTCATAACCTACGTAATTTATTTATATTTAGCTCAATAGTAAAACATTTTGTTGTACAAATACATTAATTGGATTAACAGAAAAAGATGATACACTTATATCATATTTTCATATAAAACGAAAAAAAAATTCATTATTTCGTTTTGAAATTGATACATCTGAATTACATTGTACAATTGATTTGATTTTTCAGATATATATATATATACAATGAAATGTCTTGAACAATTTAATGTACTTTTTATTCTTATTTATGAAAAATATTTATCGATTATTAAACTCGATAATAATCAAACAATACAAATGGCAAAATAAACATTCTGTACAAATCAAACAAAAGTTAAAAAAAACAACTTTTTTAAATATGTTATTAATAACCGAGATTTACTTTTTACCAATGCTAAAAGATGATTATGCTATGTAATTGATCAAATATCGAAAGATAAAACAGTAGTTATGAATATTAAATATTTGTTTTTATAATTTGAAAAAAAGATTATTGTTTGCCTTCTTTTGTCTTTTCGTATGTCATGCCTAGCGAGCAAAAAAGAGAATGAATCATGCAATATTCATAAGGTCTATTGATATTATATAATAATCAAAAAAACGAATATTGACTTATGAGAGATTTAAACGTTAATCATAGTGAGTTTTTTTTTCAAAATATGTAATGAAATCTAAATTTAATGAAATACTCGGCCAATTATTGATAAATAATAAAAAATTATTAAAGTAATTAAATATGATTAATAGTATTATTTAAGTAATGTAACTCAACCAACTCTGTTCACATAGCAAAAGATATCGAAGAAATTGGTGCTCAAGCTGTACCTATTCGGTAAAATTTAGAATAAAAATATATAATTAAATTATGATGTTTTTCTTAAACAATGTATCAATCAATTGATTATTATTTACATTTATTTAATTCACTAATGAATTTTGTTAATAAAAATATTTAAAAAGAAAAAAAGCAATAATTTTATTTTACTTTTAGAGCATTTTTTCCTGAAGATGATTTTAGTGATGAATATTTCTATGTTGCTAAACTTTTTATATATGATCATTAAAAGTAAAACACATCCAGAAAGTTTATACAAAAGATTCTATATCAATTTTTCTTTTAGGAATTTGATGCAATACAAAATAATTTTTTCCTTTATGGAAAGTTTGTCTTGGTTTTGAAGTTATGCTTACTTTAACCAGAATGTTCAACTAAAATTTTCGAATCATGTAAAAGGATATAATTTTGTTACTCAACTTACTTTTATACCTGGTATTAAAATTAGTCTTTTTTTTTAAAATTTATATGTATATTTTTTTGTTATAAATAGATGTAACCAAGCCAAAATTGATTAATTGTATAATCGTTCACAAATATGGATCTAATTCAGAAACAGATTGAAGGAATTATGACTTGTGGGAAACGATAACCTACCAGTAAAAACACTTTTTCAATAGTATTTATTAACGATTCAATTGATGAATTTTATCTTAGTGAGTTTAATAACATAAAATTAATTTATGAACTTTTTACTATTTCTAATCATGACCATGGAGATTATACGATTTATACTCGATAAGATATCATTAAATCTTGATACTGATTCAATGATAATTTAATCGATAACATACTTTTTCTTTCGTTTATCTTAAATAAAAAATAAAACTAAAATTTTAAATAAAATATTTCGTTTACTATATGATCTCTTTTTTAATTAAAATTTTCCATCTATTGTGAATTTTGACAAAGAGGTGATATAATACAATGAAAAGAATGTTCAATGTGTGAAAAAGAATGTAAATCGATCCTTGAACTTGATAAATACATGCGCAACCACAATGAGGTCAAAAACGTTAATCCTTCTTTTTTTTTTTAGTTTTTTTTATTCTGAACAAATAGAAGATTTGCTTTCTCCTTCTTCTTCTTTTTTATTCATCGTTTCGTTTTAACTATCTACATTTGTCATTACTATTCTCATCATCATTTTATTCATCAACATGCAATTGAAGAGATTTCAATTGTTCTTTTTCTTTGTACTATTATCAGATGTTTCAACAGGTAAACAAAAAAAGTAATATATATATATATTTATTTTGAATTTTTTTTTATTAACAGAAATGAGAATTGTTTGTTATTATGCAAATTGGTCTGTATATCGTCATACGAATCTTCCTATACTATATCCTGATTCAATTGATCCATCACTTTGTACACATATTCATGTAGCTTTTGCTCTTATTAATCCAACAACACTTAAAATTGAAGCAAGTGAAAAGCATGATACATATTATACTGATGTATTTGGCACGGTAAAATGATATATATAGATTATGTATTGTTTATTTCAATGAGTATGTTTTTTTTTAATATATAATTTAGCCATTATATA
>JAJEKB010023149.1:0-13077 GCA_022393335.1 Macrotrachela quadricornifera | reverse complement strand
ATCTTCTTAAAACAGCTAATTTATATATTCTTTATGATTCAACAAAGGAAGATGAAACAGTTTGGAATACATTGGTATCATTTGTTAATCCATTACAAATTCGTATATTATCATCTTATAATAATATCAATATTAACGAACAATTTATATCTTCTATTAAAAAAAATCTTTATTCACTTTGTTTATATGAAAAGGATTTGGAAGCAATGGATAAAATATTTCAACAATTTCCGAATAATAATCAACTTAAATGTTTAAATGTTCAAGTAAGAATAAATTATACGAGTAATGCTCGTTCTATTGCTGACTTAATATTAATCGATCATAGTCATCGATTCGTCTCACTTGTTAACTTATCATTATCATTCTCTTATTATATTAATAATTTTCCCGTAGGTTCTGTTATTTTTTCCCAACTTCGTCATCTATCAATTAATAATTGTTATTTGTCAACAAATCTTATTCAATTTCTTCATAATAATACACCTAATCTTCGTTCACTAAAAGTTATTACTGGATACATTTATTCACCGAATTTACATCCAGAAATTTTTATTAAACATGTTCATAATTTGCATATAAATAATTTTCAAACATGGATCGATTTGAAAAATATACTTTATATATTTCCATGTTTACGTCGACTTCATATACAATGGATTCAAGCTCGATGGTGTGAAACTATCAATGGTACTCAATGGCAAGAATTTTTTCAAGAGCATTTACCTCATTTAAAACAATTTACTATTGATTTTGGTGAAGGAATTGAAGGAGGACAATTCTTAGAATCATTTTATACAGGAGATTTTTGGTCAAGAAAAAAAATAAAAATGAAAATGGTAACAAATAAAACAATATCTCGATATCCTTTAATAAAAACAATTTATTTTGGAAAACAATGGCATTTTAAACAGACTTTAAATTTATAAAAAAAAAGAATTCTTATATTATAAATTTCTTTTTTTTCTTTATATAAAAATAATAATATTTTCAATCTTTATACAACATGATTAAATATTAATTCAAGATAGATACTTATTATCGAATGTAGATTATAAACTATCACTTTTCTTCACTATAGTTTGATCTTTCTTCCAAAACCAAATCCATAGAAAGAAAGTGCAGATTCATCTCCATCTTTTAATATAGGACAGTTTTAGATCAAATCGAAACCGAAAAGAGAAAAATGCATCAAGAAAAAACATAGTAGTTTTTTTCACTACATTTACTATTAAATTTGAATTATATTAAAAAAGAAAGAAGTATCTATCTTTCAGTTTCTATTTGATCTATAACTGTCCTATATCAAAAGATAGAGTCGAATCTATGCTTTCTTTATATGGGTTCGATTTTGGAGAAAGATCAAACTACAGTGAAAACTACTAAAAAGGAAAAACCAATTGAGATTCATTGCATATGTGGAGGTAGCAATCGAGACCGTACTTCTTTTGGCTTGAAAGACCAATTATATATGTTTATTTACCATAGTAGTATAGAACTGAAAGTCGATTCCGATCGAAATATATTCAATGAAACCCATTCATATTTCGAATATCTTTAAATATCATATTAAATTAAAATTCAATAATAAAAAGAATGTTTTCAATACAATTAAGATGAATCGATTTGATTCATTCATTCTTCTTTTTTTCTACATACATTAAAATAGCATTTGCTAATTAAATCATCATTTTAAAAAAATTATTTTCATCAGCTTTTCTTGCATTACTTACTAAACAAATGTTGTTATTGCTCGATAAAAAAAAACCGGTTGACATAAGTTGCCAGAAAATTACTACTAATAATAAAAAAATTTCTTTTATTTCTTATTGGCTTTGTATATGTTTTCAAGAATTATAATTCTTTTTCTTGCTTATTATCTGACATTAATATCAACAACATATATTACAATATATAAAAATGCACAATTTAATCCAATTGATTATCATTTTATATCTGCTAATTTATCATCAATTAAATCACAAAATGAATGTATTTGTCAATGTTTAATGAATTCAATGTGTCTAATAGCAACATTTAATGGTCAAAATCAATATTGTTTACTATATTTTTCACAAATATATGAAGGTGAACTACAATTAATGCAAATGGATAGTATATCAAGTGTCATTTATTTAAACAATAAAACAATTCTTGGTGATTATTAAATATTTCTTTTCTTTTCTATATTTAATTTTAGAAAGTCCATACTGAAATCCAATGCGTTTCATATATTGTTCAATTTTTTTATTTAATTTTTATTTTAATCATGCAAATAATCCCTTCTGAAAATATCCCTTTTCGATATAATTGAAAAGTTTTTCATACATTTATCGAGTCTAAATTAATATTTTATAATATTGTCAGATACAAATTTCTTATTTAATCATTATGATGTTTCATATTTACTGTCTGTACTAAACTCTTTGTATTTTTTTACAGCACCGTCTATAATCAATCAACCAAATGAAACAGTATATGGCATATGGAATACGATTGTTGGTGGTGATAGTTCTGCTGTAACTGTTGGTAATGGTATAGGAAATTATTATACGGGTGAACCACCTGCAGCTGTCTTCGATGGTACTAGTAGCACAAATTACAATAATTTTGGTGCATGTAACAATTCGAGAAGTGCACTTTCATGTGGTGAGAAGACTGGTTTTTATGTAACTCTTAAGAATGGTCCATCTCTTCTGCGTTCATTCCGCATTCGTTCAGGTCATTACAGTGAAGAACGTGATCCACTAACGATTACACTTGAAGGTAGCAATTTAAATGGTACTCGTCTGACATTAGGTTCTAGTTGGACACTTATTTACAATGGTAGTACAGGATTAGAAATCAATCCTGGTCGAAGTATATTTGGAACTACTCAAATGATTCCTAATAACTCTAGGTGGTATTCAAGTTATCGTCTTCTTGTGACGGAAAAAAAAGGTTCTGAAGTTTCAGTAGAATATTCTGAAATTCAATTTTTCGGTTATTAAAAATAAAACTTATTAATATGACTAGAAGATGTATATCTATCATGAAAGTATGAATTAGTAAATGTTTATTACATTAGAACATCTTAAAGAACTATCATGCTCTCTCTTGTCTATACACGACAGTTATTATTAACATTTGATTAGAAGAAAAAGTAAAAACAAACCTCATAAGTAGATCAATATTTTGAAATATCTTTCTATCCTTTCGAATCGTATTTATCTATTTTTAGCAATACTTTTGTTACTTAACTCGTTATTTTAAAAGATTATTGTTATCAATATAAATTTATTTTAACTAACAAAATGATAGAAAAGTGCAAATATATATACTGAAATTCTAATATTACTACAATACAGAATGATGTCAAATGATGAAAAATATACTTAAAAGCTTTTAAAATACTTTAAAATGATATTTGTTCCTATTTTCAACACTCGATATATTTTTTCTAATGAAAAGAATTTTAATATCAAAGTAAGAACAAAAAGATGCATCACTTTTTAATGTTTTCATTCTACTTATGAAATATTTATTACTTGAGATTTGATAGCAAATGGAAGAGAATAATGCAAACTCTTTTTCTTTCTCATTCATTTGTATCATGTTCTTCCTAGTGAAAGTTTTTTTTCTTATATTTTGCTTATCGTATATATCAACAATACCTGTTAATATATATAAAAATGCTCGATTTAATCCGATTGATATTCATTTTACACTTGCCAATATTTCTTGGATTGAATCATTGACAACTTGTATCTGTCAATGTTATTTGAATTCAATATGTATTACAGGCTTCTATAATAGTCTTACTCAATATTGTTCACTTTACTTTGCAAACTTGCAAGAGGGACAATTACAACTGGTAACAACTGATTTAAACTCAACTGTTTTTAGGCTTACAAATAAGGTGATTGCAGGTAATGATATACAGACTAGCTTTTATGATAATTCAAAGACATATTTCATTTATCTTGAATAACAAATCTATTCAAATCATTGTCAAATTCAAAACATCAGTTCATTTTGCTTTATCTATGAAAAGCATGAGCTAAAATAAATTTTAAATGTTCATACAGATTGTTAAAGTCACAAAAAAAAATGATGTGTTCAGTATTTTGACATTTTCTCATGAATAATTTGATCTTTAGAACTCAGAAACGTACCATTTAATAGAGAACAGTATAGACTACAAGTTTATTCTATTTAAGTAGTTCATATATAAGATTAAATAAACTATATAGATCAAAAGTTATCTAAGACTCAAGCAATGATCTCTTTTGGAATCACGATTGTTTGATTTTTTTAGCGTGGTACAATCCATTCTCAAAATCTTTTTCTTTTAGCACACACATTGATTGTCAAGATGCATCTTTTCATTCGAGTTTTTATCATTCAACAGTTCTTTTTCAGCAGCTACACGAATGTATAATTAAGAAAATGGTAAAATCAAATGATCTAATACTTTAGATATGACTACGGTTTTACTAGATCTTTATTTTGAGATAAAAACATTTTCATCGGTGACCTATATATACAATAGAATGATCTCTTGAAGGATTTTCTCTTAAGATCATGATTATAACTAAATTTATTCAGATGCTATCAGGAAACATGATAATTAGTCCATTTCAAAAAAACTATTATTCTACAAAAATCTATTTATTTTTTCTTTTAGTACCATCATCCACATTCAACATGACGAATGAAACAGTTTATGGTATATGGAACACAACTGTTGGTGGTGATAGTTCAGTTTCATTGTCTGGTTACAGTATAGGAAACTATTATCCAGATGAATCACCAAAGAATGTCTTCGATGGCGATGTTAACAGCTCATACACTAATTATGGTTTTTGTAATTATACTACTGCGGGTATTTCATGTGGTATAGACACTGGTTTCTATATAACTTTCAAAAATGGTCCATTTCTTCTTCGCGCATTTCGCATTCGTTCTGGCCATTATACTTCAGCGCGTGATCCACTGTTGATTACACTTGAAGGTAGCAATTTAAATGGTAATCTTCTAACTTTAGGTTCCAGCTGGACACTTATTTATAATGGCAGCACAGGTCTTACAGTTAATCCTGGACGAAATGCATTAGGTCCAACTCAGACAATTACTAACTCGATGTGGTACTCTAGTTTTCGTCTTCTTGTCGGAAAAAAAAGAGGCAATGATACCTCAGTGGAGTATGGTGAAGTAGAATTTCTTAATTATTAAAAATAAAAACTACTTTTCTTTTTTTATTATGTTCTATAATGTAAGCAGCATTTAAAAAAAATAATTACGTTACTTTAAAATACAATTTTTAAGGAAAAAGAAAATTCCGGGCTACGTCCGGTAATATAATATATAGATATAATGAATACATATGCTTTATTATGGCATTCAAAGAATATAAGCAATGAAGCTATTGAGATACTTTTATTCTGAACAAAGGAACATTTAACGAAGTTCCATTATATTAACCCTTTGAGGACGGCCTTTTTTTAGTTGAAAAGTGGCTCTCTTGTCATTTTTAAATTCTATTTGGCTCAAAGTGAATAGATAAAAATCTGATAATAATAAAAAAATAAATGCTTTTGCTCTTCTTTTAAACGAAATGCTATTTTAAAAATAAGGCATCCAATGTCAGATCTAACTTCCACTTCATTTGTGCTACAGTAAGTATACCTTCATGTTCTTTTCTCAGGCAAATATATTTCATTGTCGAAATTAAGAATAACTAAAATTCATCAATTACAACAGAAATACGTATATATAAAAGCGCAATAAATAGTAGAAATATTCCCGAAAGATATGAACAAAAAGAAAAGAAAGAAATCATGACGTTATTGAACGATGGCAGATGGAATCATCTATGACCAATATATTCTTATAGATCTAACAGTTTAATATAAACAAAATATTTTTTTCACTATTGAAAAATAGACAGGACAAATGTCTCATTTTCCTCAAAGCGTTAAATTATTGTATAAAAATCTGTATGAAAGCGAATGAAGGATTGTGAGAGTAGTAAAAAATGATAAAGAAGAAGGTGGAGCGCATTGGACTGCAAATTGACCTACTGAATCCTTTTCATTGTATCTTTCTGGAAACTTAACAGTTTGAAAGGTTTCAACATCGCGAAACATTTAGGTGTTATTTTTGAATACCTCCACCATAGTTATAAAAGTGATTTGAGCCTTCTTAGTGGTAGCATTTTCCTACTTTTTTCACAATATTCACATTCCAGGCTATGTACTTAAAAATGTCTGTTACATGACTTATGTCATCTAAAACTCGTGTCAAACATTTGCAAATCAGCTTCATAATATTTCTAATTATTGACTATCTAACAGTGAAATGTATTATATCTTAAATGAGTATTTTGACGATAAGCTCGAGTAAGATAAAAGATTGTATTGACCGTATCTCAGGAAAAACAGAATAGACTATCACCATTTTTTTATATATTGGGTTGGTAAGAAATTTTTCGCATTTTTTTCAAAAGTTTTCTTTTTATTTTCTGAATATGAGGAATACAATCATCAATCAACAATGTATGCTCCATTACTGTCTATGACCTGTCTCCAACGCTCTGGCAGAGAAAGGATCCCTTGTTCGTAGAAGTCCTGAGAGTTTTGGTCGAAGAAGTTCAGGAGATCCATCTTGAGGTGGTTCTCGTCTTCGAACTTTTTCTCACGTAAATAATTGGAGAGAGAACGGTACAGACGGTAGTCCGTAGGAGCCAAGTCTGGAGGATAAGATGGATGGAGAATGGTGATCCATCCAAGCTCCAATAACTTTTGCCGTGTCGACTTTGCTACATGGAGTCTAGTATTATCGTGCAAAAAGAAAATTCGATCTTGTTTTCCTTTGAGTTTTCTGCAACCCGATCCAATTGCTGGCAATAGAGATTAGCTGTGATGTTGCAGCCGTTTGAAAGAATTCCCCAATGAATAATTCCTTTAACTCCGCATGACACACTCAGCATCACCTTCTTTGGATGTAGATCAGTCTTGGACGTTGGCACACCTACTTGAACAGCGCTCAGCCACTGGCGTCTTTGCTGATAGTTAATATACAACACCCACTTCTGATCACCAGTAATAAGATTACGAAGCCATAGGTAGTTGCGATGAGAAGTCAATAATTCCATACAAGCATCAACCCTACATTGCAGCTGAAATGATGATAATTCATGAGGTATCCAAACTCCGTATTTCCAAGTTTTGTCTAATTCGTGCAGATGTGTTTCCACTGCAACGGGAGAGCAGCCAAGTTGTTCTGCTAAACACCGTGTCGTCAACCTAGAATCTTGTTCAATAAGCTGCTTTAAGAGATCCATATTCACCTGTAATGGTCTTCCAGTATGAGGTAAATCGTTGAGTTCGAAGTTACTATTCTTGAATCAATGGAATCAATCTTGTGCGGTACGAATGGAGAGTACATCCTTGCCCATCGTGCCACATATGTTACTTGTTGCCTTGCGACCCAAACGGAATTCACGAAGCAGAAACAATCGAAGCTCTCTACGAGATATCTTCGTTTCTAATTTAAGATCAATGTCCATTTCGATAATTTTATTGTTCTTCGAAAGATATTCGTATCCCCTATATATACCCTTACTATGGAACCTTCTAGAACTTCCTCGATGGTTCCAGAAAATTTTCGAAAAAAACGCGAAAGATTTCTTATAAACCCAATACTTTATTAAGGAAAAAAACACAATAATCAAAGTAAAAACTTGTTTTGAGTTTTTCTCGAAAGTGTTTTTTTCATGTTTTATCTATCAGTATTTCCAAGATTTCTCCACGATTTTGAATGCTAGAAAGCTCGGCAAGACTCTAAAATGAAGTTAAAGCTCAGCGTTACAACCTAACAAAGCCAGAATGTTTGTTTTCAATTTAGTTCTTTATGAAAAAATCCTTTCAAGAAACAATTGCTTTTTCCTCAAAAAATAGCTTTGTTAGGCTGTAGCAACAAATGCTCTAAACATTTTGACGCTATCCCGACGCCCATATCAGTAAAATTGCGAAAAAAATCGTTAAAATATGAGCACCTACTTTTTGACCCTTAATTTTAGAATAACTCTCGCAAAACTTTATATTATGGGCTCAATGTTTTACTGAACACTATCCAAGGTTAGATACATATTCACTAAAAATTCTACTAAGATTGAGTGCTCTGAAAAATTAATTAGATTATTATATTTTACAATTGATTTCCATACATTAAAATATGAATTTATATATTTCAATAGAAAAAATTTGGAATTAATTCAAATAAGTGAGATTTTTAAAAAAGTATTAAATAGAAACAATCAAATAAAAAATCTTGAAATTTATTAAAATTCTACATATAATGAAATACAAATGACTGTTAATTTATTTTTACGATTAGAATATTTTAAAACTGAACTGATTAATAAAGATATTGAATCAATTATACAATTTTTATGTATTTTAAAAATATTTAAAGTATATTTAAGAAAATTAAATCGGAAAATTTACTTGATCATTATTCTATTAAATTAATCAATCGTGTTTTGTATTTATGACGGAAGATATCTATTTGATTTTGTTGTATATAATTGAAGAATTACTTTAAAATAAATAAGGGAATTAACTTTTTTTTGAAATCAATCTCACCGAAAAACGAATTTTTTTTATGGGTAAAATGAAAATCTTACGAATACGTTGATCATAAAGGAATAGTAGAGCTTACAATTAGTAGGTTGTATCAAAGAGAGAAAAAAATCGAATATTATAAACGTTCAATTAAAAAGTGAACCTACGACTTTTCAACGTGTACATACATCCGGCTGAAATAAAAAAAAGAAGTTATGCATATAATATTGCTAGAAAGTATGCTTTGTTTGGGAAAAAGGAATCGAACCTCGTACGTTCTACTTTATAGACCAATGTGAGTCCTCACAGGCAGTGACACGTGTCTATCGTATTTAGTATTGATTTTGGAAGACTTTGTCATTATTATTCTAACTAGAAAAGGAATTATTCTAGAACATAAATATAAAAGTTGAGCTCTGTTGATATTTCAAAATAATGTGTTTGCAATTATTTTTTTCCTTTCATCGATAATAGTACTGTTTCGATTGTTCCCTGAGAGTGGGATACCTGAGAAAAGATGACGTCAAATAATAGAAACAAAAATATAATGATATGACTATTGACTAAGAGAAAGGAGATGTCGGGGTCACGGTACTATTCATCTAAAATACTTTTTGCATTTCTTCACGAGCACCATCGTCATAATAGAGAAAGAAAATACAAATTTCATCGTATATCCAATGAAATGATTTCTTATTGTTTTCATCTATGATGTTATAATCGAATGATGTTTTTCTTTTCCTCCATTGTTACTATAAATAGCACATGAAATCAATTGAAATTGTCAGTTAACATGAAGTTTAACATACTCTTGATTTTCATGATTGTTCAAGTAAGTTTAATTGTAACATCAAACAATTTTATCTATTTCATGTTTCTGAACTAGATATGACAAGCAAATATATTATTTCGTATTACGAGTATGCAGAAAGATTTAGAGTTAAAATCAGCATATATAATGGCAACTATTCAAACGGGTATGTAGTGATTTGGTAGAAGGAAATAATGTCAAAGCTGTTTATGCAGAAGAAAAAAAGTCGAAAGTTTAGGATGTCATTA
This sequence comes from Macrotrachela quadricornifera, assembly GCA_022393335.1. NCBI lineage: Eukaryota > Metazoa > Rotifera > Eurotatoria > Philodinida > Philodinidae > Macrotrachela > Macrotrachela quadricornifera. The sequence goes on along the minus strand of JAJEKB010023149.1, from coordinate 3,412 downwards.
ACAGGCATTAGAGTTGTGTCAAATGAATACCATTCTTTTAGTACGTGTACAATTCACACATTTGAAGTATCGCAGAGAGAAATCACCGAAATTATCTGGTGTGGAGACGACTAGTCGATTCTCAAAAAATTATAGCGTGCAAGACTAGTGCTTAGCATGATCAAAGAATTTCGCAACAAATCCAATTAAAAAAAGAATCGATACACTGAACGAACGATAGAGAACTGGCGAGATCAATTTTCATGGAATATTATTGTAATGAAATAGAAAAACTAATGATCTCTGAGAAAATTATGGTATTGTCTATGTCACTTGTCAACGAATTTTTCTTTTGCATGGATAAATGTTTGTCGTTCAGTGCATGCCTCTCTTTTTCTTATGTATAGTAAATAGAACATGATGTGTCTAGTCGACAATATCAGCGTACATTCGTTTTGTCATTTTTTCCTTCTACATTGTTTCGTTCTGCCAGATGTATACCATTTATTCAAATTTTAGGATTCGATGTATGGTCCAATCTTACTAATGAAACTCTTGCTGTTATTGCTCAAAGTGAAGAAGTTTGGATGCCAAACGATTACACTGATCCTCAATACCAGAAATATGTCTCGAAATGTTTATTTAACTCATTTACGCAGGAAGAGAAAATAAAAATGCGCAATTCAACATGGTCAGATTTTATCAAAGTAAAAGCATCCAAACAAGGTAATCAATCGTTCCGTGCTGATTGTATATTGAAAAAAGAGAATGATTCATATTCATAAGATTATTGTGTTTTCGTTTTAGCTAATTTTTCTTGGGATCAATGGATGATCGATACTAAACTGCCAAATATCGGAAGCTATTATTGGCGTAATAAAACAATTTCGTCTTTAGAGAATCTTGATCATCAACTCATGCTCGAAGTCATTCAGACTGGCAGACAACTTGGATCACTAGAGCCTTTCCCTACAATCTGTCCTGAGGTATTTATGAGCATTGACTTGATTTTTTTCCAATTGTAAATGTGTTTAGAAAAAGAACGTGTCAAACGAATTGCACGAGCAACTTTCAGATGAAGGACAATTAGCTTTTAAAGGCTTAGAAAAACTATACAAATGTGATTTATTCGACGACGAATTCGTTGGATACCTTTTTGATGATAAAGAAATAGATTCTTTACGCATTCGTAATGAGCAAATGGCTAAACGTATTGATGAATTGTTGAGAGAAAAGCCCAATACCAAGTTTCTTTTCGCTATTGATTTCAGTCAGTTTTTGAAGATATTTTAAGAAATGAATATTTGTTTTGCTTGTAGATCATCTCTTTGGTAACGACAGTATTATTCATATACTTGAAAATCAATTCGGTAAATATCGATATAGTTTTGAGAGGATGAATAACACAATGGCAAATTCTTTAACACAGTATGTTTTTCCTTTTTAAAGAATTCTCGTATATCGATTTTCTATTTGTAGGTTATGTTCAGATCAAACAATAGAATTATTCGAAGAAGCAGACAATCTAGATTGGGAAAAGGTTGTCAAAATAATTAAGAAAACTTTTAATAGTGCAATATATATCGGAATTGCATATGATAGTATATTCACTATACTATTGTAGCATTCTTTATTTTAAGAAAAACTTGTTTAATTCTGTTCAGTTGTGAAAATGTACAATAAATAATTTAGAAAATAGATGTTTGAATATTTCTTTGTTCGAGATGAACATGTGTCTTTTGTTAAGGTGACAATACGAAAATAAACAGATTCACAATATAACAAAGTACAATGCTCGTCTGATAACTTTTGTTTAGTTAGCTCAGCAATAACAGAAAGAAAGTTATGAATTGATCAGCAGTTTTCGGAGTACACAAGATGAAAAATAGGTCGGGTGAATTCTCTAAAAAGAACGGCTCAGAGAATTACTTTGACTGATGAAATAGGTTCGAATGATTTTGAATTGCGCAAGATATGGATACTCAAGAATCTACACTTTAGCCATCCGTGTATGATGTATATAATCGATACGTACTGATATGAGTTGGTTTGATGCATGTATATTATTTTAGATAAGAAGATAGTATTGTTTTTTTTTGTTCATACATTCAAATATTGAAGCGATTAGACTGATGGTATAAAAGCATTCAGTTATTAATAGCTTGCTTTCATTTGTTTATGATATAATTGATCAGTTTGGCATGGAAATGGAGAATAACTTTTATGAAATTATCATGTAATCAACAGTTTAGGACAAAAGCAGTACTATATATAGTTTTTCAATTTAATTATTTACTAACTCTTATCTCAAATCGAAACGTTGTAACTGACAAATGCATTTATCAATTACTAGCAAATATGAACATGTAAATTGATCATAATACGAAGAGTAAACTTTCATTGTAACTATTGGTCTTATCGTTTATGGTACTCTTTTGTTTCAAAACTATTTACATGACAAACTCTATTGGGCACTGTCCAAGCGAAAGACGAGATACATCACCAATACATCACTAGAAAATTTGAAGCATAAATTTCTTATATTTCTTTACGGCTAACTCAGTTCAATAATATCTTTTTAAATATTTACTTTGAATAGTTTTTCTATACTTAAGAGAGAGTCCATGAGTGCGTCAAAAAAGACCATTTTATGATAAAAATTGACATATACATTTTTTTATATCAATCGATTCCTCACACAAAATTGCTCTTATGAAAAATTTTTTAGATTTCTGCAATGTAATTTGATGAAGTTACAGGCATTGAAACAAGGAGAGGTCTAATAAAACGAGGATGAAAACGACCTTCAATGTTTGACTGATATCTCTGCCATTTTTTTCCGTTTCAATAGAGCAACGTCTCATTAAAAAGAGCACGTAAAACTGAACAAAAAACAATTTATATCTTCATTCATTCTGATAATTTAAACTAAAATATAAATTGTCAAGAAACATTTAATTGAAGAGAAAAATAGTATAACTATAAGAGATATATCTAGTTAGTTAAAAATAAAAGTTGATTGTCAAAAAAGATTAGTGAAGAAAATCATTGATTATAAAGTTTTGATTTTAATTTACAGCTAAACTTGTCTCAATATTCACTAATCATCAGATAAAAATATTTTATCAGACAATCTATTATAGTATAGATTAAAGTTGTATAACTATATACGAATAAAATTATATACTCACTTTTGATAAACAAATTATTATTTATCTAATAAAGTTGAGGTGGTTTGAGTGAGTCAATACAACGTGTCCTTTCTGTTCTATTGTGAAACTTACATTGTGCTGATGCAATCTTCACAATTTTTTTTATATAAATAGTTTTTTTTTAAAAAAAAAAACGATATGATTTACCATTTATTACAATGTGTTCTCTGAATGTCAATCGATTAGAATCATTCAGTGATGAAATATTACTTGATATTTTT
>JAJEKB010023143.1:0-12975 GCA_022393335.1 Macrotrachela quadricornifera | reverse complement strand
TGCAAAGGATGCGGTTATGAAACACGTGGTTTTTATATGTTCTATTTATTGGATTGCTATTCATTCAAAGCATGATTAAGTATCACACTATTTTTTGTTTCTAACCAATACGATAAGCAAATCAGATTCATAGATAGTGATCATAGGTATTTATGAAAGAATCAAAGTATCATATTTGTTTTTTTAAATGAAGATGACATTTATTTTATTCATATATTTTGATAATAGTGATTGATTATTCATTTGAAGGACATTCTTTATATATGAAAAAATAATACATATGGATTTGATAAGATTTGACGTATTTTGTTAGGAAGTAATCATTTCAGACAATCGAAATGTTTGACAATTTGTTTCTTGAAGTTTAATGATAGTTAGAAAGACAAAACAATTTTTAGCTGAAAATAATGAATGACAAAAATTGAATAAAGTCAGAAAAAAAAGGAAAAATTGAGGCTAGATAGATACAATAAAACTTCTCTATAATGAACACTAACGGGACCTTGTAAAAAGTGTTCATTATGGGAGATGTTCATTATATAGAGGTTTTGCATCGAATGGCCTCTTACATGTGCGGATGTCATAATGAACACGACAGAATAATGTCTATGAATTGTCTGTGCTACAGCTCAACTAGTGAACGAGGAGTAAAGCAAGTGCTCCACCTCCCTACCACACACATCTGCTCAATTCTTAAAAAAATAATTGTTGTCCATCGTCTATTTAGTCACCTTCGATTGAATAAATAGATGAGCGAGGTTGAGATCCAGCCTAGAGATGGAACAATAACATGGTGAGCGTTCATTAGTAACAGAAAGATGAAGTCATCGAGCCATTGCTAGTGTCTCGGTGATATTTAGTGGAGCTTCAGCCAGTTTATTGTTCACTACCTTGTTTTTACTACCGCTATGCTTTCTGTCGCATTGACGATCGGCAAGGATTCGATTGTCCTGAGCAATAGATTTTCATCGCATTTCTTGTTTTCTACACATAGGCGTTTTTTTTAGATACAAAGCACCCTGAATTAATCGAAATAGCCCAATTTCACTAAGTTTTCGAGTCCTTTTTCTCTTCTTTTCCGAGAAAAAAATGTGTATTTTGTCGCATTTTTGTTCATTTTGTAGAGGTTCTCTTTATCAGAGGGACCTAAAAAACTGTTCAATGTTCAGAGTTGGGAGATGTTCATTATGTAGAGGTTCAATTACAGCAAAACTCAGTCGGGGGACCAAGAAATCTGTTCAAACAGTAGATGTTCATTATACAGAGGTGTTCATTAATGGAGGTTTCACTGTATTTAATTATATTGTTTCCAAATAGTCATTGAAATATCATTATTTGTCAGTTTTGTAGAATACAAAACTATTGAAAACATAGTCTTATTTCTATTAAAGAATGTCAATAAAAGTATGTCTACGAAAACTGTCACACTACACAATAACTATTGAAATTTTTGTCTTTCGTTTTGTATTAAGATTTTAGAGAAACTTTTCTTTGTGTCGTAGGTGATCATGTTGGAATTAATTTTCTGAAAATTTTCTGACATGTTCGCTTTAACTGACTTGTGAAAATTAGTTTTTCTTTAAATGTTGAAAGTAATGTTCAAAATCAAATTCCGTTATGAAAGTTAATATCATTTTGTGCGTGAATTATTTTGATAGAAATTAAATTCAAAAGATAATTGTTCAGAATTAATTGAGTTGTGGACAGTTTCTGAATAATGTCTATTATTTTCACATGAAAAATGTTTTTGCAAAAGTAAATATATGTCTATTATTTTCAGATTCTGATCCTAAATGAGATGATCTAGTTGTATTATAAGAGAAAGTGTATAGAATTAGCATGAATAGTACATATTGGAAGTACACTTCTTTGTGGTTAAATGGTATTTATATTTATATAATTAACCATATTGAAACATGACAAGCAATATGACTTGACTTATAGATTCATGAATGATTTCTGTTGATAATGTTTTTACCGATAATTGATGTATTAAGTAATATTTATTGAGAAAAGTTTAAAAAAGTGACAGAAAAGATCATGTTAACCGATACTTGGCACCTGTGAAACACGACCATACCTATCGTAGTTGACGAATACACGATTATAGTCAAGATTGTATGGTACCGGTGAACCTTGTGGGATTGGAATGACATTCAAATCTATAAAAGAAAAGTACATTATGTTACTTTAAAATATGATTAAAAAGTATTTTAATATTTTCTTACATGGCTCTTCCATTCGAATTAGTGAAACAGCTTCACGAACAGATTTACCGAGCAGAAAAGGCCATGATTTGTTGCGTGGTTTGATTGGCGGATCTGTAATTGGAGGATCAGGACAAGGACATCTACGTTGTCTATTACCCATTTTTTTTATAAATAATCGAGCAAGTAAAATATATCTCTATTTTTTCACGTTAATGCTGCAATATGTATTTTGTTTATATATGTAACATTCAAGTCACTATTCTGTTTGCATGTTCGCCCTCTGATTAACAATTATCTAACAAAAGAATCAATGTCATTTGACTCATTTTATCATTCATGTCATAGGTGAAAAATTCTGACCATTAATTGCAATCACCTATGAATAGCAAATAATAATCGTATTTGTTCTTCGTAAACATAGTAGTTGACCTTGTTTTATCAGTATATCTCGATTTTGACTTAGGACTTTTGATAAAACATTTTTATTTTGAAAAAATCTTATGTATATATGTCGCGTCGTACTTATATCGATGGAAGTTAGAGCATATCAAACCAAATAATGAATAATTTTCAGATAATTGAGAATATTATGATGAATCACAACAATTATTAAAAAACAACATCAAACATTTCATTTTGTTTATATTTTCTAAAATTGTAGGTGTATTTATGGATGTGCCGAGTCTGAATCTCTCGGTTTCGGTCTCATCCTTAGTAATATTTAGCATTGGAATTACTTTTATTCTTAGTCTTTAGAATTCTGCTGCGACATGAAGAACCTATCATTTATCCTGTTTTAAACATACCTAGTAATCACAGTGAGTTTTATATTCTTTCTGACTCCCTCAACAATTTAATACGAAATCCCAATGCGTTTCTCAAATCCAAGTGGTTTGCTGTTTAGTATCAATTGAATAAGAGACAATGTTTAAAAATTTTGATTTTTAATAGGGAAATTTTTTGTTGTCTAGTCATCCTTAATTATAATTACTACTGTATAAACAGTACAAGTACACGTTGTCTTTCGACAACAGCTTCGTTCACTTTTTTTTTTCTCTTATATTGAACGGAGTGAGCATAAGTAATATTTAAATTCGCTTGCTTTCTATATAATCGTATTTGGATATCATTCTATTGAACCAGCATTTGTCAGTCAAAAAAGAAAAAAAAATAATGACAAACTGAAAGATCGACTTCATTTCTAAAAATTCATGCATTTTCATTATTAATGCACCAAACGTATTGAATATACGTATGAATAACAATCGAGAATTCTTGCTGCAAGATTATCAAATAACGGAAATGGTAATAATAATATAAACAATTCATCACAGAATATTGAGGAAATAGGTGAAATAACTGAATTTCAATATTTCAAACTGAATGGTATCTTGATTGTAAATAGTTATTACTAAAATTTTAACTTAGGGTTATTATGCCGTATCGACATGTGCATGTTTACTGAGATTAATTTTTATTTCCTTTGTTGTTGTAATATGAATCCAATCGAATCTCTTTAGATGTATGTTTAAAGTGTTAAATAAATTTTTTTTATCAGAATGAGAGTTAGTTGATGATTTATTCGTGAATACGTTAAATAATTCAACCGATTGAACAAAAAGTACATATCGAAATACTTTTGCTTTACTATGATTAAAAACTGAAATTCATTGTATTGCGCGATTCAAAATAGAAGGCAGGTTGCCATTTTTCGAATAATTTTTGATAGGAACAAGACAGAGAGCTGCGGTTTTCACCATTCGAAAGAACAGGTGTTGGGCACCAATTTTGTATAAAAACCAAAAGTGTAGCATTATAATAAGGTTCAGTTGATCACTCGGACTTTTCTCTAAGTCTGCCAATCATATGAATCCTAATGTATATTTTTTGTACAAGAGTGCATTCGGTAGCCCAGACCATGCTCTACAAAACCACGCAAACCACAGCTCTCTATCATGTATCGTATGGACAGGCCATGAATTTTACTGGAAAGAATAATGCCAATTTTCATATCCTTTGATTTCTTCTTGAAACGTTGGAAATGTATAGAAAAACAGTTTACTGATTATGAACAGCATCAAAAGATAGTTAACATGATTCTAAAAAAGAGTGTTTCTTGTTTAATTAATGAAATGAAACTGTAACTTCAGTTAACAGATGGTAATAAAGCTGAAATTCTACGAATAAGTAGGTTTTACTACGGTCAATAGCGCTAGAAACTTGTTAGCGATGACGATTGTTCTCGCTACCCTTTCTCTTTCCCTCTGCAGTACATCACTTTTAGAGACATTCTGTTTCTTCTTTCCTTCACGTAGTGTTTTGTGCCTCTTCGTTTCATGTTCTGTTTTTCGAGAAAAAATGTTATCTACGATACCATTCTTTCTCTGTTTTTCTTTTTGATATATGTGTGTATTTTGTTCTGCTTGGAGTCAGTTCCTTTTTGTTCCTTTTAGTCCCCTTTTTGTTTTTTCTTGTAGTCTTTCTTTTTTTCACATACATTCATTTATCCTTGGAGTTTCTTTCTCTCTGTTGCAGACAGAGTTTAGTTCATTTCACAGGGAGAGCTCACAAAAATATTCATGGAACAAATTTTAGCACAAGTATGTTGATTGCGTTTAATTCTGTTAGAAGTTTTAGATTTGTGTAATTATTAACTCAGCCGAGTTTTTCTTCGCCAATGCCAAAAGGAATAGAGTACAGCAAAGAAATGAAACAATTGATGTTTCGAATAATCAGCTTTGTGGAAAGCGAAAAGAATGGATTTCAAATACCATTATTCAATACAACTGGTCGTTTAACAACAATGCTAGGGATTTCAGAAAGATCAGTCTTTCGATTGCGAGAAGAAATGGTCAGTTTGATAGAAAAAGAAGTGCAAGAAAAAGAAGACAAAGAAGAGCAAGCAAAAGAAGAAAAAAGACAGCTGAGAAGTCAAACAGCTTCAGAAACAACCATTTCACCGAAACGATCACATAAAAAGAAAAACATTACCGTGAACGTACCTGTACCGGATTCTCCAGGAAAAATGAAAAACAGTGGAAGAAAAGCAGTTGAATTAAACGAATTTCAACAAGATAACATTCGGTATTATTTGAACCAATTACAAAATACTTTTCTAAGATTTTTTTCGATTAGATACCAGTTTCATGCAATTTTGTCTGAAAAAGTCTATCCAACCACTGAAAAAGTTCTCATTCGATTGCTTCATGAGGATCCAGAATTTCCTATTCAGAGCGAAGCAACACTCTTGAGATGGATGAAAAAACTTGGTTTTCGTTATAGACAAACGTCTAAAACATCCATTCCATTAGATTCAGTGTATTTCATCGCTCAGCGTGCGAGATATTTTCGCTCACTGGATGATGTTCGCAACAATGACACGATAATTTATTTCCACGACGAAACATGGGTTAATAGTGGCGAGGAGAGGAGAATGATCTGGACGGATTCTAAAACAAAGGCTGGTCGTTTTAGACACAATGATACAAGAGGTATTGGTGTCTTCTCATACTTGAACACTATAAGAGTACATCGTGATGTTGCATTTTATAGGAGTTCGTTTAGCTATTTCAGCGATAATGAGCAAAAATGGATTTCATCTGCCCACAGTCGATATTTTCAAATGTGATCAAAATCATTCTATGGATGGAGCCCATTTCCTCGAGTGGATTTCAAGGACGTCGTCTTTACTTCGACACCAACACGGTAATTTAAAACCCAAAATGATGGTCTAAATCTAAGTACTCTCTCTTGTCTACATTCAAGGAGCTCAAGCCGATATTGCGATAATCATAGACAATGCCACGTGGCATTCTCAATTAACTGAAGAAACAAAGCCCCCCAAAAGGGCGTGGAATAAACAGGAAATTATGAATTGGCTTGATTCCCATCAAGTGCAATACACAATTCCAGCTACTGTTAGAAGTGACATCTTTCTCCACCTTTTCTTTCGTATTATTATTATATGTGGTCTTTCTTTTCTTTTCCTTTCTTCTCAGTGATTATATATGTACATGTTAACCATTATAGATAAAAACCCTTTTTTTTAATAAAGAAAAGTAGAAGAAGGATTTACGCCTTCTAAATTAATCAACATATAACAGCTACAAAAGCTGAATTATTAAACGAAGCATTCTGCAATGTGCCAACAAAAAAATACGTTGTTGACGAGGCTGCAAATGTCTTTGGTGTTCATATTATAAGGTAAATTCGCTATTTGCTATTTTTATAAGGTTCCAACGATTTGTGTGATTTCTTCAAGGTTACCTATAAGACACTGTATGTTAAATCCCATCGAATTAGCATGGGCTGGTATGAAAGCGTACATTAGGGAAAACAACACCAGCTTTCGATTATCTGATGTCGAGCGATTGGCATCCGAATGGATGTATGCCTTGGATCCCGCAACTGCTACAAGCTACATAGCCCGTGCAAAACAACATGAGCTTGTTTTCAGACGAGCCGATGAATATGTCGAGCGTATCGAAATGGGGCTGATAGATGATGATGATAACGACGACGACAATGATCAAACTCATCATATCAGTACTACGACAGCAATGGGAAATCAGGTGGAGAGCGACACAAGCGATAATACAGTTGATGAATCAGAGATTGAGGCGAATAGCGAAACGGATGAGGACATTGATGAGTGAATTTCTGTTTTCTATTCTCTGTTCATGCATATTTTCTTGATCGTAGTAAAACCTACTTATTCGTAGAATTTCAGCTTTATTACCATCTGTTAACTGAAGTTACAGTTTCATTTCATTAATTAAACAAGAAACACTCTTTTTTAGAATCATGTTAACTATCTTTTGATGCTGTTCATAATCAGTAAACTGTTTTTCTATACATTTCCAACGTTTCAAGAAGAAATCAAAGGATATGAAAATTGGCATTATTCTTTCCAGTAAAATTCATGGCCTGTCCATACGATACATGATAGAGAGCTGTGGTTTGCGTGGTTTTGTAGAGCATGGTCTGGGCTACCGAATGCACTCTTGTACAAAAAATATACATTAGGATTCATATGATTGGCAGACTTAGAGAAAAGTCCGAGTGATCAACTGAACCTTATTATAATGCTACACTTTTGGTTTTTATACAAAATTGGTGCCCAACACCTGTTCTTTCGAATGGTGAAAACCGCAGCTCTCTGTCTTGTTCCTATCAAAAATTATTCGAAAAATGGCAACCTGCCTTCTATTTTGAATCGCGCAATAGTATGATGAGTTTTCTTTATTACAGTAATATTTGAATGAAAATTATTCTGTCATGTATACATAAACAATACAATAGTTTTTGCCAAGTATAAATTATTTAACATGCGTTGAAGTTGAGATAAATCAGGAATTATAGATAGAGCTGCGACATAGAAGTTAAGTAAAAGGATCATAAGGACGTATTGATAATAATGCGTGCTACTTTATTTATTGAAGTTTGATCGTCATACAAGATAACTACTTTTCAATCAATGAAAACTGTTAAGCACGTCCACACATGAGTTTTCATAGTTAGCCTATGAATATGTTTCTTGAACTAAAACTAAAACTATTCAAGTCTATATCAAGATAGTCAATATTTAATACTAAATATGAGTATGTCTGAAACTGAGAACGAGACTAAGAGTCTCGGTCTGGTCTTAAATTTGGTACATTCCTAATTAAGTGCGACAAATATTTTAATCAAGTCAGATAGCAATACTTGAGAATATCTTTTATCTAAAAATGAAGGAATTAACAATTATGCATGAATCTTTTTTTTTTTGAAGGAATATTCTTTGTATCTGTCCATACTTATAACAATTTCCCAAGCTAGAAATTGTAAGTTTAAAAGTACTTTGTTTGTGTCATGTAAGTAATTGTCTACAATTGTTCTTATTTAACCTTGGGACATATATTTATAGTACAGAGACATGACTATAGTGAGCGTCAAAAGTCTGGTTCCACTTTTTTGTTTTGATTTGTGTATTAAAACATTATATATGTATCTGTTAAATTCGAAAAACTCTTAAATATGAAATGCAATAAGAATAACAAAGCTCAGTACTGAGAAAAAGCTGACAGAAAAACCTACATATATAATCGAATTAAATTAATCTTGTGTAATTTTAATACATGAATCAAAACAAAAATAAGTGAGACCAAATTTTTGATGCTCAATGTAAAATAATAATATTCCCTTATTTACAAAATATCTCAATAAAAAAATTAGTTCTCTTTCTTGTAGGAGGATTCAACAAGAATAAATTCTTTGCTTGAATGCTTTTATGTCCGTACTTCAATGTTTGGTCTAAAAATAAGGTGAAAATAAAAGGGTCTGTTTTCTATAAAACTTAACTAACAGGTAATCCGGGGCAGTGAATCTGTATCTGATGCTGGTTTCAGTTAATTATTAACTAATTGTTAGTACTTGATGACTATCGAAATATTTCATTTTATTTGAATAGTCATTTAAATTAATCATCTTTACATTAAAATCTTTAAAAAGAATAAATATAAAATAATAATTGCTAATGATAATTCTCGTTTTATTCTAGCAAAAAAAAAGAATTTGATGACTAAAACGATAACACAGATCAAGTAAGATGAGCAAGATTTGATAACAGATCCCCATGAGATAGTGTTCAAACTTCTAATTCATTTCTATTTGTTCCAACAATAGATGGTATTCCTTAAATAATTAAAATAAAATATAAAAGCTCCAATTGGACTTCACATATTCCCTTATAATGTTTAGGTACATTTAGGATTATGTGCAAATTTCCAGACTTCTGGCCCATGTACTTTGCTGTCGTCTAGCATTTCTTTGATACTAATAAGATGCCATTTTTTATACGTTACATAATGGATTATTTTGATCTCTAAATACCTTTTATTAAAAAAAAGAAAATATATTAGAAGATACAACATGAAAAGCTCTACAATCTACGATGTAAAGCATATGTTGATTGTTTACGTTTTGTTTCAAAATAAAGAGTATTATAATCGACTCATTGCAACACTGCGGACAATAAAACCAAAGAATTTTGCTTTTTCATTGAAAATAATTAAAATAAACTGTTATTAGCAAATTGTAGAGTTTTTCACGCCGTGTCTTCTGGCATATTTTATTTTTTTTTAATAAAGCTTTATTAGCAGCCAGAATATTAAATGCAAAGTTCTTTCATTAATTATGGGTTATCTGTTAGCAAGTTATTTGTCCCTGCATCAAAGAAATAATAGACTAAAGTAAAGTACAAAACATTGACGTCTGAAATTTTGCACATAATTCTTCTAAGTATGTCTAAACGTTACAATGAAATATCTGAATCTAAACTAGAGCTTTTAGAACAACTGGGCAAAGAAATTTTTCTAATGCCTCATATATTACAAGTTCAAAGTTTTATTGTTGTTATATAAGAATGAATTAATATCATATTGCAAGATATGAATATGTTGATTGAGATTTTCTGTTTAAAAAAATTTATTTTTTGAGAAAATAAAAATTTTTTATTCGATTCAGTTTGAATTTTTCTAATAATTGTTATTAAAAACAAAAAACAAAAAATGGAAAAATTTAAACATTAAATAATTATATAGTTTCTGTTGTTACACAATAATAATGCCATCCACCTATCCATTCTACTTTTTTACATTTCATTTGTCGAAATAATGGATTCATACGATGTAATATTTCTACATTATCAATAAATGTTTGTTTAAATGAACAAGAAAAACGTTCTAAACATGGTACACGTGTATTAAGTTCAAAAGCAAGTTGTTTAAAATCATTTATAGTTAAACTATCACATGCTATATAAAGATAACGTAAACATGATAAATGTGATAATAATGGATATAAAGCATCTAATTTATTCTGAGTATTCATTGTTATAGAAAAATGATATAAAGAATTATGTTGATAATTTTGATTATTAATATTAATTTTATATATTTTATCTTCTGTTGTCCATTGTACAAGAGTTACTTTAAGATAACGTAATGATGTTTGTGAAGATAAAATTAAATTAATATCATATGATGTAACTCTATCAAAAATCATTGTTTTAATATGTGATAAATTAAAAGGATTACTTAGAAAATAATTTGGTACGGATGGTAAATGATAAACTTTTAACCATGAATATTTTTCTATATTTGAATTATTTCTTTGAAAAATAATATCATTAAGTGGTTCTTTATGTTTCCACCAATCTGAAAATGTTAAACGTTTAAGATATGGTAATATATTTGGACGAATTGATGCAAGTTGTTCTTTACTTGGTTTTACATCAATTATTAATGAACGTAAATTAGAAAATTTTTTTAAATCTAATGATTCATATAATATATGTAAATGAATATAAACAATTTGTTGAGAAAAATAATTTAATGTACGTGTATTTTCATCTGTTTTTTCTATTAAATCAAAACTTATTCGAACAGAACGAGTTATTGCACTTAAACGACGATTAAGACCACGCCATACATGATATAATTCAGTTGGAAGAATATAAGAAAATAACTCGAGAAAAAGTTCATCAGGAAAACTTTCTAATTGAATTGGTTTATTCATCTAAAATTAAACAATTATTAAATACATATAAAACCTACTAATATAGTATTATGTTAGATAATAGGCAAAAGAAAAGTCATATGTATTTTATTTTTCATATATTAATATTTTTCTATTATTAGTTATTCATGCATAATAAAATGAAATTTTTCTCAATATTGTATGATTGTTGGTTTAAATTAAGTAAAGATTCCAAAGTTCGTTGCATGACATAAATAAGCGTTTTATTTTATAATGAAAAATTTATCTTATATATTTTTAAAAGTATTTTAAATAGACATCTACTTCTTAAAAATATACCTTAAGTGTTCTTATCAGTTGTCATTACTTTTATGACTATTTCATAAAATTTTCCAACAATCATTTGATTAAATAATTATTTTCAATGTATAATGAAAATTAATTTTATTTGTATCCTGTAAGCAAAATAGAACGAATAGATCAACTGGAGAGTACGAACATTATGCTCTAACAATTTTAACACATACTTTTTTATTTTTGAATAATAGATCTATCTTTCTTTGTTGTCTTAAAAATGGAAAATAATATGGATGATACTATTAGTTAGTTTTTTAAACTGTATCGCTGTGTTTTGATTTTTGATTCTAGTAGATATATGAGAAACGAAAGAAAGAGAAAATAAAATGAACGACGAACAAATATGAAGGTAGAAGAGGTAGATAAAACCTTCTTCATCATTTTGTATACGTCTGTTAGCTGCTCCATGGTTTCTTCTATAGTCTGTTTTCTAAAAGTCAGTACTTGATCTTTTTCATATGTATAACGTTTTTATGTTTAATAGTCTTATTTTCAAACGATGTTTTTAATTTATTTATTTCCCATGAGAACTGTTGATTGAACTTCGTAAGTATAAAGTTATTCTTATGTAACGGAATGCGGAAATCTGTTATTTTGACTGTAATCTTACAAAGTAATGAAGTAGTTCTGAGCCCTGTCCTATTTTGTACTTTAGGACAGAAAACATATTTTTGATAGACTATTCTCTTTCGTAGGACAGGGACAAAAAAATATGCCCTATAGAAACTTCTGATCTATATACATTTTAGTATATCTATCATTTTAATAATTGAAATTTTATATCATGTCCTATTTACTAAATGGCATAAAGATTTTTGTTTTACTCTCAGAATAATTCTATATAATTTTCATTAAAATTATCTACTAATTTCAGTTTAATAATATTCTAAAAAGATTTTTTCAATGAATTCAAAGAAAATATTAAATAATCAAAAGAAGCAATTGCTCACAGTTAATTCATTTACATTTAATAGTATAATATCATTATCGAGAGATTCTTTAAATCGAATACCAATCCAATAAACCATATGAATATTATGAATATATTGAAAGAAACTAATCATAATGTTTAATTTTTCAATATTTCGTATAAGAAAAGTTAATTAAAGTTTGATATAATTGTAAGTATTCTAATGTCATACGAACAGAACTCATATTGACATAATGATAATGTTGTAAAAGTAAGATGAATAAATTTGATTTGATATTTTAAATCTTATCATGTAAATTCAATAATTGTCAAAGTTTCTACAAGATATTCTTTTATGATTAATCATAGATTTTTGATAAATTATATTTAAGAGTAAATATCGCACTGAATGACATTAATAACAAAGATGTAATTTGTTTTGATGGAATTAAAGATGAAATTGAGGTGATACAATGATCTTCATCAATATGACTACTAAGTTAAATATAAAAATAACAAAAACGATTGTCTCGAAGATGAAGAAATAATAATGCAATTGTATAGAATGTGTCAACAGCCAACACATTCATTATTATTATTATTGACTGATTGATAAATCAGTAATGAAGAAAAAAAGATCTGCAAATTAGAATATAATTTTATTTGTTTTTTAACAAAAAAAAGTTGACAAATACGAAAAAGATGAATTTATAAAGAAAAACATATTTTGAAATATCTACTATTTTTTATTTGATTTTTTATTTCGAAACAGATTTACCATAGATATTTCTCAATTGTTTGTATTTTATGTCTTACAATGGAATCGAATAAAAAATTCGGTTTACAATAATAAATTTTTTTTTCATTTATTAAAACTATATTATCATCATTTTGTTTTTTTCTATTAATCATATCTTTTTTTGAATTACAAAGAATAATTAATGTTTTATATTGTATATAATCATTTAATAAAGTAGC
>JAJEKB010023124.1:0-23839 GCA_022393335.1 Macrotrachela quadricornifera | reverse complement strand
AAAGATAATTGTTTTGATAATTGACGAAACCAATGAGCAGCTGGACTGTGTTTATCAATTTCACCAAAGACAGGTCTTGGAGGTGATTCAAGAAACATCATTGGACCACTAAAGATAATGAAATTATATATATATATCTTTATCAAATTTGATATACTTACGCTCCATGAGTAACAAAAATGACAGGAAATTCAGTTGATTGTGACATTTTAATTATTACCTTTCGAAATAATGAAATAAATGAGTATCTAATCGGATAATCATTATTTATACGTATGTATATGCAATGTAATGATGACCTTACAGTTCATTGTATAAATGTACCGAACATATTCATATGATGACGGAGTAAAAAGCTTATCATCGTTTTCATTCCTGTGATATAATACGAGCAGAACAGAATAAAAGTACATTTAATTTCCATAAGATGACGCTAAAAATCAATTTTATGCTATTTTGAAAAAGTCTATTGATGGGTTTGGACAGTTTAATTCAGAAAGATAGTCAGTTTGGTTTAGTGTACGATACGAATATAATTTTACTGATATGAAATATTCTAGAAGATCGTTATAATTGATAGATTTTTATAACTTTTTCGTCTACTATTCCAGTAACTAGTCTTTTTTCTAATGTGTAAAATATAAGTCCACTTCCCGTTATATAAAATAATACTTTCTTATAGGAAATTATTCATTTTATAAATTGTGTACTCTCAATATACAAAATGAAATACATAATAATTATTCCTATATAATATTCATGGAAATACGTTTCTACAATTGTTATTTTTCACTATGATAATTCATATCAATATTATTTATAGACAGTTTGATACTCTGATCTTTTAGTTAAAGAAAAAACAATATTTTTCCATTAAGTCTTCTTTGTTTAGTTTTGCAAATATAGTTTATATATATACTGAGAAAATAATTAGTGGAGAGAAAAAGAGAATATGTTATTGTCGTCATCACTATTTATGCACACACACACACACAGAAATATAATCTCTTCCATGTTGACTTCGGATTCAACTCACATTTGAATTTTTAAGACATAAGATAGATTGAAGATAAAGCAGTTTGATTTATTCAATAAGTATTAATAAAAAAATACGAGTAGATACCGTTTTTTTTTTCTTATAGTTTCTCTTTCTAGATAAGATTTCAAGCTTTTCTAAAAACTGATATCATCACTTTATAGTATGAGTTGTTTTATCGAAAATTCATCCATTATCTATACTTTTTAATTAGATACTTATTCAAGACTAATTAAATTGTCAGTTTTAAAACATCTGACACTTATTACTTCAATATCTATTCATTAAAGCTAAAATAAATGGTGCAAAAATGTACATAACTTACACTGTTTTTAAAAGAACATTTTTTTCATCAATTGTGTATCAAAATTTTGCTATGCAATACTATCTATTGTATTTGTTTAATATTCAAATAATTTTTATTAGAAAAAATTTCTTTAAACCTTATTCCGAAAGTATCACTCAACATTCTATCTTCAATTTTATTATAAAATTTGTTTGGATTAATCAACATTTATCTTTGCTTTAGTTAATATTTGTAAAAAGAAAAATAACATAAATAAAAAACTTAACAATATTTTAAATATTTTTATTATATGATTATTATAAATGTATATTTACAGATCGAGTACTTACCACTTCGTATGTCATTAAATCTTCTGGTTTTTTTTAAAATACAAGAAAATTTTGTATTGAACAGGTCGGAAATCATTGTTTTCTATAGCAGCAATAAGTGATTCAATATATTTAATAACAATGACAATTGAACATTTACCATATAGTTTTAATATTGATTTAATCATTATTCATTCAATTATATGTAAAATAATTAACTGGACATCATAGGCCCTGTGGAGCACAGTTTAGAGGCGAGCATATATAGTGACATACGGCTTTACAGTACCATCAGAGGTGGTGTGTAACTCAACTCTAGTTAAAATATCTACGAAGTATTTTGTTGAAGTTCTATGCTCTAGAATAAGAAATAATCGCGAAGTATATCTCGATATACATAAAAAGACGAGTTTTTATGAAATTACCAGTAGTAAATATATCGTGTTTCACATTTTACTCCCACAGGAATTGCGCTAACAGCTTTTTATACAATGTTAAAAAAAAACGATGCACTATTTTTCTATGCTATTTCATCACTATTCAACTAATATCATAATTATAAAATTTTAATAAGAGCTTGTTTACTATGAAGTACACTGGTTATATGAAAGTTCGTATTTCTGAAATAATTTTTGATAGCAACGAGATAGAGAACTATGATTTCACCGTTGGAAACAGGAGATAAAGACGCATTGAAGTGTATATTAAAAATCTACAAACTGCAAAAGATTCAGATGTTTCAATTTGATTACTCAGAGATAATGTGTTCTAGACGAACAACTACTAGAATTTTCTTGTTTGCCTTCTCTTTCATTCATAAAAAAACAATAATATTATAAAGACCTATTAAAAAACAATTTGGTATGTCTTCATGTTTTTTTTCTAACCATGACAATCCGCAGTTCTCTATCTTGTTTCTATCAAAAGTTATTTCAAAAATATGAACATTCATATATAACAGTTACATCTTATAATAGACGATTCTTATCGAAATGTTATTATTATAATATTCGTTTAATAGGGTTGAAATAGTATAGAAAAATGGAACATTGTTTTCTCTATCATTGCATTAAAAAAAGTTTTCTTAAACCTTTTATTCGAAATTGAGAAGCGACCATCGATACTTTTGATGTGCCATAAGCAGTTTTGAAAAAGGGAAACGTTATTTATTTTTAATTCAAAATATCATTAATAATTAATTTGATTATATCTGTGAGCTGATAACAAGAATTAAAATATTTGGAGGTATAGTTTATCATCCATTATCATTAACTCATCATATGATACATAATGGGTGGCACAGTAAAGAACAAGTCAAAATATTTCCCTCTATTTGAATACTTCCTAAAGTATTGAAGACTCCATTTTATATTTATTCGATAGGGAATTTTTTGCTCTACAAAATTATTGGCCTTGTTTTTAAAATAATTTTTTCTTGCCACCGAAAAAATTGAAAAGATTTATGGCGACTCATCTGTTCACTTGCAACTATCAAAAAGCAAAACAATTTTTAAGAGAAGTTTTAAAATAGTTGTGCAATGATTTGAAATATGCTGCAAGATACACCGTGAAATTCTGCATTCAAAGATATTTCATATTTTTAGAAAAGCACGTAAGCGACAATGTTTTCAACAAATATAGCACAATGTAGAATTTTGTTTTCTGACGCAACTATGCATTATTTGTTTTCTATTTGAGGTAATTTCACGAGTTTTGCTGTTTCAACGGAATCTTACATGAGTTTGTTCAAGATTAAATCTTGCCTCCGATAGTATAATAATGAAGTGTTAATAGTCCACAACCAACTGTTGAAAAGACAAGTTTTGAAAGTGCATTCCAAGCAAAACCTTACCAAGTGTTAGTTCCAAGCATTTTGTGCTTGAATGATACTATCAAGAGTTGGCGAAAAAGTTTCAAAGCATATAACAGAAAATTTTCTATTTATTAATGCTAAGAGCATTATATTTATTATGAGTCTTGACGAGCACAGACTCACAAATCAATAGATATACAAAGAAAATAATGGGAAATTGCAGTTGAGTAGTTGAATATTCGCTAGTTTTTTTTTATCTTTCACCCATAAGAAAATTGTTTAGAAAACAAGGTTGGCAGTTTTGTAGAACAAAAAAAATTCTCTATCGAATCAACATAAAATGATGTCTTGAATGTCGTAGGAAGTGCTCTAAATGGAGAGAAACATGTTAATCTGTACTTTACATGCCATTCATTATTCATTGATTGCTGAATTAATATAATTATTTTCGCCTGCTGCTCATATAAGAGTAATTGGTTTTACTCATTTCCTTTTTCTTTTATTTATTATTTCACATATATACACATATGAATGAGAACAAAGACGAATATAATCGACAAAGCCAATCGTTTTGTTAGTAAGTGGTCATCGTTATGATAACATTTATGTGTAAATAATATTTATCATTCAGATATCAATCATCTACACAAGATAAATAGTAGTAGTCTCATTTTTAACCCTTAGTTAGAAGTAGGATAGGATATCCTAAAATATTTTTTTTCGTTTTCGTCAATTAACTACTTTGCTTTTATTACCAACTCATTACTCATTGACGATTATATGAATTTTTCTATTCCACATGTATCATTCATTTAATTGACAATCAATAACATGTTAAACATGAAAGAAAAGTAAATAATCGAATGAAAAAACTGAAAAATGTAAACATCACTTTTTCATTCGGAAATAAATATACTGCTGTTACGTTGGAACAGAAATAGTGATATATTTATTTCAATCCAAAACTATACACCTTTTGAAGGGTGTGAGGATAAGTGTTTTCCTGTTTTTTTGTAATCTACCTCCTTGTCAGTGTCGAATCAGTGCGTGTACCTTGCATTTATTTCGTTCCGAGATATTCTTTATTTGAGTAAAGACAATAGAAAGATCTTTGTGATGTAAGTACATTGTCTTCCCGATATTGGCCTTAATGTCTTCTACAACGAAGGTTTCTCCGGATGCTCGTGTACGTAGAAATATAAAAGTCAATTCATGCTCGTTCTTTTATTTTTTTCGAATAAAATTACAAATGAATCAAAAAATAATCCGTAGCTGGAATAAATGGAGATTGTTGATCCATTAGTCCCATTTATTCGATGTTATTTTAATTGTAAATCGTTGTATTCGACTGTTTGAAAGATCAGCAACATAGAGATGCCCAAATCGATCAAATGACAGTCCTGTGGGCCAATTAAGCTGATTCGCTTGTGCTCCCGCGCCGTATCCACCAGCAATAACCTGTTGTTCTCCTTTAAGCCAACGTACGATTCGATTATTTCTTGAATCAGCTACATAAATAGTATCCAACTGATCAACTAGAACTGCAGAAGGATTATTCAATTGTGTCAGTTGACCTCCTTGTCCTTGACCACCGGCGACAACAGTACCTTCTTTTGCACCTTCTCTCCATTTCATCACACGGTGATTGTTATAATCAGCGACAAACACTGAGTGTTCTTGATTGACGAATATGAAAGCAGGATAATCGAGCTGATCGAGTCGATTTCCTTTTCCATTTCCACCTGCTACTACTGTTCCTTGTGATTCACCCACTCGATATTTTCTTATTTCATTTTCGGCAATATCAGATATATAGAGAGATCTATTTTCATCCATGGTCACACCCACGCAGGCGATATTATGGATAATTGTTTCTCCACTTGTTCCATTTTCACGAGACCATCGAACTATTCTCTTATTTCCATGGTCGCAAATAATGAGTTTATCTCTCTCTTTATCTACAATCACAGCGGTTGGTATATTCAGTTGATGATCACCATTTCCCTGTCCATGTCCACCAGCCACTACCTGTCCCTTTGTTTCACCCATTTTCCATGCTGTAATACGATGATTGTTGTAATCAGCAACATAAATAGTTTGATCATCATCAACATATAAGCCTCGAGGATGAGCGAGTGCTGGATTTTTTCCTGCTACCGTATAACCATTCGGATCCCATTTAGCATTTGGAGGAATATCCGTCAAACTTGAACCCAATGGTGCTCCTAAATTGAAAAGAAAATATGATCATCAAAATGAATCTTTTACTTTCTGTGAATTCTTAGGAAAGAATAGAAGTGCAGAAATAATAGCTATTGTGATGCTGTTTTTCCGCATTTGGCGTTATTGAGAACCTTAGAGTGAATTCTCAGTTGCTGTAAGGAAAAGTAGTGTTATAACGTTTTTCACTGTTATATATAGCGATCGTTTAGGCAACATAAAAAAACGCTTACTTCTAGAAAAGAAGCATAAATACAATCATTTTAATAAGTCGTCATTTCAAAATTTGGTTTCAAGACTATTCGACCACTAATAACTGAGGATGAATTATTAATGAACTTGTTTTTAACATAATCAGTCTAAACTTCTCCAAAATTATTTGTGGAACAAAACATAATCGAATATCATGTATAGCAATAGTTATACAAAAAATAAATGGAAGATATTTTCTTGTTCTATTGAAGAGTTTTATATTCACATGCATTGTTTTATTAAAATCAATATAAGAAAAGTAGGAATCCCATCCTTCTCCCCAATAGGATATCCTAAGTTTTTAGCGCATACTGTCGCTGAATTATAAGAGATACATTACAAAACCAACGCCATTTTTGGGCGACATATGAAAAGAAAAAGAAATTCTTTGCCTATAATAAAACAAGAGAGAAAAACATGTAAATAGCCCAGTTTATACTGCGTTTGACTTTCTCTTAAAATATATAATTAATTTATATTTTATTCGTTCTATATTCTTTTGTCTAAGTTCCACATTGTTTAATAGACACTTGTATATTTTTGTGTAGAGTTGTACAAACTAAGTTCTAACTCTGTCTCTCTCATCAGCTTTGTTTCAGAGAAAGAAAAAGAGAACTTTCGAAAAAAAGGGTGATATACTTGCTTTGTAGACTTACATTCTGACAATTATTTGCTTTATAGCTTGCTAATGGATCGTTCAATTTGACTTAAATTATTATTGTAGATGTAAAACAAAAAGTTCTAGAGGTGCTAAAAATTTCAGCTCTCAATCATATACTATTCAGAAAGTCACATTATAGTAAAAAATGTTGAGTCATTCTTTTTCCACATATATTTTCAGTTGAATCAATTTAAAAATATTCTTTTCAATTCTAGTTTCATTCGACATAATTCGGTAAACGAAAAAATCACTTTTACGATTGAATCAAGCAGAAATTGAACTATATAGCGTCTATTCTGCATAACATTCAAAAGCATGTCGGAAAAATTTTGTCGTATGACATAAGCATAGAGTGTAATAAAATGCACTGCTCAAAAATTGTTTAGGCTATTTTCATTTGTTCAGGTGAATGATATCAAAAAGTTGCAATTCACTCATATATGTTTTTCATACATAATTCATGATAAAAGTTATAAATGATGAGGATGTTAATGTAGTTTTATACAATTTTTTTTTCTCTTGTTTATCATACATTACCAAGGTAATAAGCGGACATTTTATTTAAAGTTAGACAAAGAACTATAGTGGTGCCTTTTAATGAGTATATGTTTCGAAATGATTATATTGGAATGAGTTATCGAAACGTTAATATCGCGATATGTGTATGGATAGCTGCAATTAAGTTTTATATTTTATTTATTTATATAAACACAGAGATCATGACAAATTCCCGCTGATATTATCATTCAGATTTTATTAATAATGATTGGAAGAATAAAAGAATTCAAAGAAATATGGCTGTTATCGATAGGCAGCATCATTTGTATAGTATGACAAAAAGAGGCAGATACATAGATAAATAGGTATGGTGGTAATTAGTTAGCTTCATGGACAGACATATAAATAGACAAGTAACGCTCATTCGAGGACTCGTTCAACTCTTTCTCATGGAAATGGTGTTTCGGAATTATCAGCGAACTATTTATTTTAATTAATTAATAATAACTACCCTCAGATGCACACTTTCCGCTGCTGTTTACCTTTGATCAACTTTTATAGAAAAATAATAATAATTGAAAGGTTAATAGTTAATTAATAATTAACTAATAAAAACGAAAATTAGATTCTGATTCATCACCCTTGATTATCCTTTGAGCAAATTTTATGGAAAATGAACCCTTTTATTTTAACCTTATTCTTCGACCAATTAGTGAAGTGTAGACACACATACATTCAAGCAAATAAGCAAACAAACAATTTATTTGCTAGACTCTACTCCGTGAAAAAGAGAATAAGTATACTAGCCATTTTTAATATTTGCTGGACACTTGATGAAGACTACTTGTAATAGTTAGAGTAAGTAACAAGATATTAGATGTACAGGAAGTAGTCAGGTTTTAATATATAAAGAAACTACTAGATATTTTTGCTGTACTCTGTACTTAAATAGATTGTTTCTGCGTGCTCACCTTTGTCTGCAATACCGTGCCAGCTTTAGCTAGTGAAATACGTGTGAGTGCTCTTTTACCGGTGACTTTTCTCACCTTTACCCTCATTTAAGTACTAATTTGTATGTATTTTAGCGTGTGTTCGTCGTATTTCCACTCTTCTCTCATTTAGAGCGAAGCATTGTGTGTGTAAGTCTGTCATTCTTATCCTTTGTCATAAGACGAAAAGTGAAATTTGAGGATATAGCTATTATAAAGAGCATCGTGAATATAATGGCTATACTGGAAAACGAAAATCTTTTACTTACTTTTTAACACTTCAATGCAATGTATTATGTATTATGTATTTGTTTTGTCGCATCTATACCTGATGCATCATGTGTGATCATGTTTTCTGGTACCTTAAACTGTTGCAATGCATGTGTAGAACTCTTCTGCCTTGACTCCCATTCAGATGTCACTCACAATGTTTGTATGTTTCTACGCTCACCGGGAGAGTAGTCATATAATACTTGAAACTGAAGTAATAATCGTCATATTATTTTTACGGATTCAGTTATCCAATAATTATAGTTCAGATATTTGATTATATGCTTATTCTACTTAGGTATAGAATAATACATCAGAAATATTGAAATCATTGTGTACATAGAAACACACATAGATCGTAGTTTTTCTCAAAGTATGCGAAACTCTTCTACGCTGTGGTGTCGATGTAAGAAGTTATTTGTACAAGAAAAGATGCTTTAATACAGGTGGACATTTGAGTGCATGTTTGAGAGGGGTCCACGAAAAAAAATTTTTATCCCGTTTTACTAAAATTCACGGCTTGCTTTTCTGACGTAGTCTTATAAGAGTCTTCAATTGATGTGTACTATCTTAGCTTTTCTGGCTATTTTAACAAGATAGTCCTTACTTGACTTATAATTATGATTAACAAGAAAAAAATCACCATTTCTTATTTTGTCGATCTAAGAGAAAAGATGTTGATTCGATTTCTTTTCTATTTAATTTTAAAGTAACATTACGCTCTTGGTGCTTCGTTTATATTCGAACTCAAATTAGGCGACTCATGAAAATTCTCCCAGTGCGTCCTTTGTAAAGCTTTGTATTCTTATTGTCACTTAAGTGACGGGACATGTAAAACCACTATTCGCTTAGACTCATTCGATCGATATGTTCTATCATACATTCTCTATTGGTACACCCTGTGTAGAGCCCTTTCTATCATCCTCACTTGCATTTCCATTAGTCAAAATTTATCATTACTCATTCGTTGTTATTTTACAATAAAATGACGTATGTATCGCTTAGAATTTTTAGATTAACAAAAGTAAATCTTTGACTATTTAACAGCAAAGTTCTGTTTTTAATTTTGTTTTTTCATTTATTTTCAAAAGATATCAAATTCTCAAAGCCTTATTTACATTCAAACTCAAATTAGGCAATTTATGACCTTCTCAAAATGCATCTGACAGAATATATATTTTAGATTCTTTTATATCGAAGTTGCAAAGATATTTAAGAGTATTTGATAATCATTGAAATTGACATATAGGATACATCTAATATTCTGGAAAAGATATAGCCTTTACAAAAAACAACTTGTAAATTCACATTTCATTTTGAATGAACATACAAATAACTAAAAATAGTTTCTGTTTGATTGATATGCTGAGTAGTTGAAAGCTAAAATAATGCAATTAGGAGGTCAATATGGATATTACGAGTGGCGAACTTTTAAAGTATTAGCAATTTTGAAGAAATCAACTGGTTTTTATTGTGTTTCAATTCAAAAACATCTTATAAGTGTAATATATTTATTGGTAGTCATTTCTACATTATTTTTTTTTACTAAACTTCCGATTTTATTTAAAGTTGAAGATTTCATTTCTACTTTTTTAATAAAATTTATTTTTCATAGTTTTTCAGTAATTTCAAATTGACTAAAATTTCAATGTACAAATTCAAACGATTTAAATAATTGATCATATTACAAATAATCGATTAATTTTATATAGATTAGATAGAATTGAACTTGAATGTATGTATCATTTATTTTTCGACATAATGCGAATTATCTAATCAGTTAGAAAATTGTATTCTAAAATTGCTTAATTATGTCAAAAATAAAAAGAAATCTAATTCTACTAATATAAAATACATTTTACTTACGACAAATATTCAAATCAGGAAACAGTTTTTTGAAAAAAATATTTTCTTGATTCGATAATTCGTTTGAATAACATATATTTTCAGATGATTTTTTTCTTAATTGTTTAATCAAATGTTGAAATAATTTTGGATGATAATCAAGAAAAACATTACTTTTATTGTGAAATTTCATAATGTTCGAAGATGAAATAATTTTATCCAAAATAGTATTATTTACATGATTAAATGTTTTAGGTTGATTTCTAGTAGTCTGACCACCAATATTAAATGTAATAATATTATTTTCTAATGGTAAAAATTGATTAAGATTTAGTTTTCTAAGCATCTTTTTAAATGGTTCAATTAGAGAAGGGTGAGAAGGAAAATAAAAGCTAATTATATTATTTTTATCTAATAGCTGTAATTGATCAAGTAAATGACGAAAAAGAATTGGATTAAAATCTAGAAATATATTTCCATTTTTATCCATTGGTAATCTCTGTTCCCAATCGCCATTAAACATCATTGAAAGAATTGATTTTGGAAAACGAGTAAGAGTTTCACGAGTTGTCATCATTATTTCACCACCAACATTAAGTTGAATAACATCTGTATTTTTAATGCACTCTTCTAATTCACCTTGACTTAGTAGCTGATTTTCATCGCATTTTACACGACGTAGTAATTTCATGACTTCAAAATCACTTTTCACATATATTCCTTGACTTATTTTCGATTGAGTTGC
Organism: Macrotrachela quadricornifera; assembly: GCA_022393335.1. NCBI lineage: Eukaryota > Metazoa > Rotifera > Eurotatoria > Philodinida > Philodinidae > Macrotrachela > Macrotrachela quadricornifera. Next base: position 12,895 of record JAJEKB010023124.1, on the reverse strand, counting down.
AATTGTAGAAATGTTGTTGTAATTTATCCATATTATAACAAACAAGATCAACTAATTTATATAATCCTATGTTAAATCTAGACTCTTATGAAATGACTAAGTACTTACTATACGTGGAAGAAACGACATATTTATGTTTATTAGGAAAGATAATATGCTCTATTTCCTTTCCTTAGTGTTTATAGAAGAAGGAATATGTGTTATCACTTTTTTGTTTTTGTCGAGACTGTCATTGATGTCATGAATTATCCTTGCATATGGTAGTAAAAAAATAAACGAGATATTAATGAGAGAGGAAAACTAAAAGATGGCATATTTATAAGTGTTGTGGAAATAACGTTGTTATCATAATGACAAATGTGTTATCGTCTAAAAACTATTTTACTTGTATCTACTTCGTCTTTTATCCATTCAATGCTTACAAACGAGATAATATCGATATACAGAAAGAAAGAAAATATCAATGGAAAAGAAAGTTTTGCATCTATTTAGGTACTCATATGATAGCATTGGCGGCTAAGCTACAATATCTGAGTAAGCTCAAGCTTGCTTTAGATTAGAAGGACAAAGGCATCGGTAGACTAAAAGTGAATTTAGATTCGACATACACCAAGGCGAGAATAGTCTCTATCTAATGTGAAAATTTATATTAATTTTTAGTTTTTATTCTGTATGTAGATATTATCTTACAATATAAATACAATATTTTAAAACAAAGCCACAAATTATTACTGTACTGTTTAAGTCTTATAACACATTCTTGGATAACATTTGCTTATTATAATATTGAATTATGTCGATCGCTAGGCCATGATTCTGATTACAACCCTATTAAACTACTTTAAAACGTTGTCGAACAGAAAATCTAAAAAATGAATCCAAAGTCACGATATGAATCATGAAGTGTGGTTGAAATAGCTTGCAATATCCTATCATCAAATGTTGTTTAAGAATATATTAAAAATTCAAATATGATATACCAACATGTTATATCTTCGTTTTGAAATTTTTTCTTGGTACAAAATAATAAATTTGTTCTAACTATAAACTCTATATTTTACATATTAAATACAATTCTCAATACTTTTGTCGTTGACAAAAGCTTTATAGTATAGTTTTTCAGGTTTCAGAAATATAGAAATATGTATTTTATTCTGTTGATGTATTTAATCGAACATAGTGCATAATACTCTGACATTTTTTTCCGTAAATGGTAAAATATCTGAAAATATAACAATTATAATCGAAATAGTAAGCAAGCTTTTATTTAAAACTTTAATTAGATTTGTCCTTTCTTTTTTAATATAATGTACTTATAGAATAATTGAAGGCAATATTTTAATACATAATAAAGTAAAAATCAATCAAGGTGTAGGTATTGGAATTGTTGCTGATGATGTCAACTTAGTTGACGAAACGTTCAAAATAATTAAATAAATAAAATTTTCGATATTCACTTAATTTTTACTTTATTATGTAATAATGTACTTAGGTGGGAAAAAATATTTTGATAAGGGATATCACTATATTTTGAAATAGAGTTAATAATGAATTTTACACTAACGAGGGAACATCCCCAAGTGTCACGCGTAGATTCGATCGGGAGATACCCTGTCCGATAGAGCTCAGCGAGCTGATCATCGTATTGATATCCGCTTTTCCCCATGGAGCTTTGTTGAGTTTCTGTCAGATCATGAAGACATCAAAACTGACTATCAACCGTTCGATTTAGACTCACTACCTGTCAAAAGTATCCGTCTATCTTTGTTTGACGAGTCTTTCTAGTCTTTTTGGATAATGTAAAAGAACTCAATTTGTGCTCTGTGTAAGGGAAGCCGTTACCGATAAGAATATGGCATGGAAGAGAAGGACTGTCTCGTTCGAAAGCGAGGACGCTAGACAAAGCAAACACCATGGTTTTTCATCATCTGAGAGGAAACGTTTGGATTCACTCAAATTGATCTCAACTTGTACAGCAAAATATTGTCTACAAAACGAGACGTTGCCTAGTTCTGTACTCCCAAATTTCAATTACACAAACCGATTCCACTAGAAGGTTCAAAACTGATTTTGCTTCGAAAAATGTCAAAAAATGAAACTTTCACTCTTCATTGAAACTGATCAATTTCAACGCGATCAAAATATTCTTTTCGACGACGATTTTCCTTACACGGAACGCAAGTTGGGTTCTTTTACATCATCCAAAAAGACTAGAAAGACTCGTCAAACAAAGATAGACGAATACTTTTGACAGGCATTGAGTCTAAATCGAACGGTTGATAGTCAATTTTGGGGTCTTCATGATCTGACAGAAACTCAACAAAGCTCCATGGGGAAAAACGGATATCACTACGATGATCAGCTTGCTGAGCTCTATCGGACAGGGTATCTCCCGATCGAATCTGCGCGTGACACTTGGGGACGTTTCCTCGTAAGTGTTATCAATCAGTAAGAATATCATAAACTGTCTTTTCCTCTGAACTTGAATAAATAACCAATTACCATTATAACATGAAATCAAGCATCAAAATGGATAACTATCAGTAATCAAAGTACAAGAGTATTTGCATACAAAAGAACGATTGAAATCGACGATTCTTAACTCAAACATTTTCAGTAATATTTTCTCAAATATAATCACCTAAGTATTACAGAAATGCAAAAAAAATCAAATTTAACAAAACTACTGATTTTTTTCTCGAAACAGTGCATTATTTCTACAGAAAAAAATAAAAATTATTTAAATTAAAAAGATAAGTTCCATTGTGAAACAGAAAACAATTTACTGAAGACAGTATTCGTTCTATTGTGTAGTCATAATCGTCTGCAGCGTAAGGAACTGTAGTAACGAATCCACCAATTCAATGAGTAACATGATTGGTCTTATCGTTCCGTTCATTGCGCGACGACCATCTTGGAAACATTGATCGTTCGACTGGACGAGGACTTTCATAGAAAAATTTATGCTTCAATGCTGCTTCAGCAAAAATTCGCTTGGATGGATCATAAGTTAGAAATTTGTTCAATAAATCAAAACATTCTTTAGATAATGTTGTATCAAATCGTGCTTGCAATTGATTATATGGATAATTAGTAAAACTTATCTTTCGAGTGAATGGTAGTGTATTGTATTCAGGCCAGATTTTTGTATTTGGAGTGCCCAAATTTTTAAAAATTTGATTCAATTGATCGTTTTCGGACTGACCACGAAACAATGGTGTCATCAATAAAAGTTCACCAAATATTGCACCAACACTCCAAATATCGATTTCTGTCGAATATTCTTTGACACCAAGTAATAGTTCAGGTGCACGATACCAAAGAGTAACAACTAATGGTGTATATGGTTTTAGTGGTGAACTATACTCACGTGCAAGACCAAAATCACCGATTTTAAGAATACCTTGATTGTTGAGTAATAAATTTGCTGGCTTTAAATCTCGATGAATAATCCAATTATTGTGAAGATGATTGACACCTGATAAGAGTTGAAGCATCAATGTTTTGACTTCACCGATCGAAAATGGTCTTTGCATTGTATATGTCATTAAAGTTTTCAAATCATGTTCAATATAATCCATAACCATATAAAATTGATTCAAATCATTTCCAACGAGTACTTCTCGAATAGTAATAATATTTTCATGTTGTGATTTCGAACTACAATAAATTTCACGTAAATAACTTATTGGAAAACATTGTTCTATTTTTTTCTTTAATCGTTTTAAAGCAACAATCTTACCTGTTTTTCTTTCTCGTGCTCGAAACACAGTACCATAAGCTCCCTCTCCAATATAACTTAGAAATTGATATTCATCTACACAACGACATCCTCGAATAGTTGGACAATTAACGAGAAAGTTAAGTTGTTGATGTTCATTTAACTTCAGATTAGTATCAATTGAAGTGAGTTTTTGTTCTGCTTCATCGGATGAAAGTGAATTGGTCAATGTCGGTGATGAACAACTAAGTGATCGTTTATGGTAATTATCTCGATTGTCTCCATCATCATCATCATCATCGACATCAAAACGGCTCCGATGGTAGATAGACTGTGGAGATATACTCGATTCTTCTTCTTCTTCTTTTTGATCATCGTATTTTAATAAGTCATTTGATAATATGTGACCATGGTTTTGTTTATGATCATTTTCTTCTTCGATAATTGTGGTAGAAATATATTGGTTCGTTATTACTGATGTCGATTCGTGATAATGTTCTCGTACTTTGTGTTTTAGTAAGCTTTCATCATCATCGTCATCATCAATTGGTTCCACCGATTGTAATGGATAATGCTGTCGATAATCGTCATCATCACTCGAAGAAATTCGATGTCGCTTCCATCGATCATTATATGAACTTGGTCGATGTGGTCGTTCATCTTTTGTTGTTGTTTGGCACACTATGGATTGTTGTCGATAATGAGTTGTTAAATAATTCATGTTATCTTCTTCATCATCATGAACAATTTCAAAATGATTCATCTCACTTTTGATCAGTCGCGCTGATTTACGAACATCAACTGTTGAATATGATGAATTCAATGCGTCTTTGGTTGTATTAATATGCATCGATGAAGTTGAATTGAGAATGCATTTAGTAATAGTTTTACCGATTATATTGTGTTTTTTCACACAAATATTTTGATGACTATCTTATTATGATAAAGACATCATAAATAACTGCTTTTCTTTTCTTTCTCCCCCTATTCTATTGCGAAAGTTGGTTTTTACCTTTTTATTCACAGAAATGAGTCAGAATAATACAAGTTGAGAAATATTATGTCACAGTTGCGCAATAATATAAATTTTTACGTAAAAGAAAGACTGATGAAATTATAATAGTCGGATTTCATTTCTTTACGTATATTTCCAATTATCTCATGTAGATTTTATCCAATATAACTCGATTTTAACTAATATCTACCAATTAACAAATGAATAAATGACATTTTGTCGTTTAAACAAAATGTTTTCATACAATATAAGATACTCTTGCAATATTACACTCATACAGTGTTCACATACACTTTTTACAAGAAATAGACATATTGAATAGTTTATTTCTTTTAGTCTATATCAGGCCTGCAGAATCTACCATAGTTTCTCGGCAGCACACAAAAAAATCTGAAAAGTTTTTACAACTTTCAGAAATGTATGAGTCAGAATATCTTTTTTGTTAAAAATGTATGCTAAAGGAAATAAGTCTGTTCTTTTCTCCATTCATGAGTTTTGTATTCAATGTATCAAATGAAACTACAAAAGATTAGTATTGTTTCTATTCATTTTACTCAGCCATAGAGGTAATCCGAGAGTGATAATCACTTTGCTACTTCTTGCTATTTGAACCGACTGATGACAAGTGACTCGGACGTTATCAACTTCCATGGTTGATATACTGTTCAAATTTTTTGTGAAAGTATCAGCATTTATCGTCGGTTTTAATTGACTGAAGCTAATTTAGAAAAATCATCTATTATTCAAGTTTGGATCGATCAAAAACAAAAAAAAACAAAGAATGACCATATCTTAATACTAAGAGGCAAATACCAAGTTTCTCAGTTTTTGATAAGAATTCAGCAACATTTTACGAAGAAGTAAGACTGAATCTCCACTTTGCTAATATACTGGTTGCGAGAATGAATGATCATATCTTGCAAGTGATTATTCCTTCAATAATTACCATTATTAAACAAGATGATAATAATGTTTTTGTTGAAATCAAAATACGTTGTGTGGTATCATATATCTAAATATACTAGGATAGAACTAGCAGCCAGGATTGCGATTATAAGCTTTCCTAAGCGTCTCACCATATGGGATAGCCCAAATTCATCATCATAAAATGACAATAAAAACTAAAAATTAATTCCTATTATTTCTAATATAATGAATTTGAACTGTGTTATCTGATGAGACCCTTATGTTCTATAAAGTTTGATTAAAGATTGTGGAAATTAATGAATTTGAATTTACAGATGACTTACTTGATATTATTTTCAAATTAAACAAAATTCAGAATGAGTACATGAGTATTTTGCTAATATCTATCGTGATGAATTGTAAATTTTTTAGCAAGTTCTATAACATAGAAAGAGTAAAACAGAGGGCGACTGTATCAACAGTGAAAAAATATCGATGAAATATAATATAAAATGGAAAAGAATGCATTGATTGGTTACTATGAAACTGAAGATGATTAGTGACTCACATTTATGGTAAACAATATAATTTTATATGTGTAACCACATTTTTTAATACTTCCATTGTATTAACTTACTTTTAGTTTTTTAGTTTGAAATCATGACTACAAGGATAGTATCCAATAATATCAAACTTCAACTTCATTATTGGAATATTCGTGGACGTGTTCAAGCAGTTCGTTATATGCTTGAAGATATTGCATACAAACATAAAAATGTTGATTATAAAGAAAGTTTTGAATTAATCGATACAATGATGAATACATGGGCTAAAAGAAAAGTTAATCAAACAGTATCCGGTCCATTTCGAACTTTACCAGTTCTTCATTGGAATGATACACATACTTTTAGTCAATCATTAACAATAGGTTTATTTAACTAAACATAAAGATATAAATTAAACATTTTCTTTTTTCATTATTTCTTCAAGGAAAATTATTGGCAAAAAAATTTAATTTATATGGTAAATTAACGTCAAATATTGATGATAAAGATTTTTTAGAAACTTATATTGATGGTGTGGTTTCATGTGCATATACAGATATAATATCAAATGTTATAACATGTATATGGGGTATGATTAATTTTATTGATGAAACTAATCCATCGAATCGTTTAAGCAGAAAGATTCCAAATGATCTTAAAGCTTTAAATAATTTACTTGAAAAAAGTTCAACATCATTTTATTATGATCAAACAGAACCAACAATTGCTGATTATTTTGTTTTTGAAGCATTTACAATGGCACGTGATTATTGTAAGAAATTATTACCAAATGAAGAAGATTGTCAAGCATTAATAAAACTTGAATATGTAATGAAAGAACGACCAGCAATAGCTAAATATTTGAATAAAGGTTTATTATCTAAACGTTTTACTGGTTCACCAAAAGAAATTGAATATCTGACAAGACTTGCTAATACATTAAAATAATTTCTATTTCATTCTTTTGTATCTGATAGATTTAACATAAGTCAAATAAAACTTATATTTAGATTTCTCGAAATTTTAAAGTGATATATGAAAGAAATAGATATTTCTTATTAAAAAGAATTTTCATTTGTTTAGTTTAAAGTAATTAGTCTTTTCTTGTTTTATTTCCACTTTTGACTTATTGATATTTAAATGAGTTTTAGTATTATTATTATGATTGAATCAACCAAATGAAATAAAGTTTACATAGCTTTATTTTTATTTTTTATATTAAAATTCCATTCAGAAAAAGAACAAAGTCCAATAAAATTAAACTATAATATATTCAGGCAATATGTTGTATACTTGAAATACTAAGTACGAAATACTATTTTCTGTCTACTGTATGCAGGAAGAGGTCAAGTCTAGCCCTATACAGTTCAACACTCATCTTAGATCGTATTTTACAAAAGTAGTAAATTTTCACCGATTACAATAAATATATGATATAATGTTATATTTTCAAAATTTTTTAAAATTTATTCATATTGACAGAAAATTCAAATAGAAGCTTAGATTAAAATCAAAAATCAAAATATTGGACGTTGAAATGATAGAGAATGACATGGCACATTCATCTGGGTAAGTTGATCGACATGTAAACTGAAGGTCTACAAATCAATATTCTATTTAGAAAATCGTACCAAGAAACTGACGAGATCACGAAAGAAACCTGTTCCAATCCTGCAAAGACTTTATCAAGAAATCTGATAACATCTTTGAGGAAACTTGGTCAGGTCTTGAAACAGGTGATCAAAATTTTTGGTTTTTTTATTATAAAAATCCCGACAGGATCTCAAAAAACTGTGGCTATGCACTTCTTCCAGGAATCATTGGTTCCCTAATTCAATCCTGATTCAAAAAATAATGCCGACACACTTTTTTCAGGATATGCCGTTTCTTCAGAAAAAAACAGCAAATCCTTGCAAAATCCTGATCATATTTGTCAAGGATCCTGTGCTAAAACATCAAAGATACTCTGTGGAGGTATGTGGATGATGATGAAACTATCTATGTTGCTGACTATTCGAATCATCGTATTGTGGAATGAAAGAATGGCACAACCAACAGTCAAGTAATACCAAGTGGAAATGGATAAGAAAACACCGAAATGATCAGTTGCATAGTTCATTATATGTCCTTGTCGATAAAGATATGCGATTATTTGATTATCTGTGATAGTAAGAACAGACAGACAGATGGTGGGATGGCCTCATCGAAATGGTACACATGGCGAAACTATCATCTCGAACATTGATTGTTATGATTTAACAATGGATAATGATGCATGTCTTCAGGTTTCTGACGTCACTAAGTATGGAGTGAGACGATGGAAAAAAGAAGACATTAATGGAACACTAACAGTTGGTGGAAGGTGTACAAGAACGCATTATTGTTGCTGGCAGTTAATACATTTATCATATCCTCAAGACGTAATTGTCGATCAATTGCGTATCGTCTATATATGGCGAACTGCAACAATCATCGAATAATGCGCTGGTCGAAAGAAGCGACACAAGGTAGTGTTGTTGGTGGTGAAAATGGATCAGAAGGACAAGCAAATCCAATTCAATAGTTCTATTGGTTTGTTATTCGATCGACAGAACAATCTTTATGTTATCGATCATCACAACCATCGAATACAAAAATTCAATATTGAACCAAATACTATTACGTAATTGTTGAAAATTATTATCTTCGATACACTTGCAGTTTGACTTTTTTTGTCAGAAAATGAATCAAATTAAGAATTCATTAAATTTCTATAACTATAATTGGAAAGAAAAAGAAGTTTGTTGTTGAATAACATGAGTTCTTGAAATTTCTCTCACTAGACTGTTACTACCAATTCATATAAAATAAACGTGCAATAGATATCCTTGCTCAATATCGGATGGGTTAGAGAAAATGAGCCAATTTTATTTCTCATTTTTCTAGGTCTAGTTTCATAGGATTTCCTACACTTTTTTAACCAAAAGATGTGTCACGAAATTCTCTCCAAGATGATATATTTTGATTATCATAAATCATTTTTGTCACGACGTAAAAAGTGATAGAATTGTTACGACAAATTCATGATCCTTTCTAAAGTGGTTTCCAAGCTAACTTTTTTACCAAACCATCTATACTCTCCCATCAAACTTAGTTTGATATTGATCGAAGATCAATCGATTGAAAAAGTCATTTTACCTCAAAAGAAAAGAATAGCAAAATTTTTTGTTGAAACTATTAATAGATCAACCATCGTTAGATCTGAATGTCCAAACTTTTATCATACTCTTGAGTCATCTCGGTTTTCGTCCTCTATCTTACTCGTAGATAGAGTAAATGTATATTCCAAAGTTCCTTTGCCAAACTCTGATGTATTGAAAACATTCATTCGATATATATAGTGTCGCTCAGTATTGTTTGTACATCTAATTTGTCTTGAAAAATGACATTTATTTCCATAGATTTTGTTAAGATCACTTAATATGAATCGAGCTTTGTCGATTGAATATAAATCTATGATAAACTCATCTTTATTCTTCTTTAATGTTCTTTGTATGAAATCGTCAACCTTTTTTTATTGTTATTCTTTTTCTTCCTCGACCTGGAAATCGTTTGACAGCCTTGCATATTTTATATTTTTTGATAATGTATTGAATTGTTGTTCGTGGTATACTCATGTACTTTGCAATTTTACCTAACGAGTCTCCTTCCAAATGTCAATTGACTACTAAGGTTTTCAGATCTTCTAAAGATTCTCTTCGTTTGAATGTCATTGGTCGTCTCTTGTGCGACGAGAATAATCGTTCAAAAGACATGATAATATCAAACTACTCATTTTTTGAGGATCAAAAAGCTTTCATTACTAATATCTTATATGATTCTGTCCAAAAATATATACAGATTGTTTGAGAATAGAACAATAAAGAAAACGATGAATATTTACAAAGGAAATACACTACTGGGAGTACTAGAATGTCTGCATTTATCATGATGGAATGAAAGAAAAAACAATGACGCTGTATGCAGAGCACAAGATGGAACGATAATCCGTTATGTCTGTAGTATGAAAGAAAATCAAACACGACAGAGGCATATGAATGAATCTCATTATGATTGTACTTGATGAACATCCATCTCATGGGCATAAGAAATATTCAATAAAATACAAATGTTATTGAAGTGCAACCAACTTTTGTACCTGTTATCCTTTATGAAAAGAATATTTCTTGAACTTTTCCACTTTCTTGCATAAATCGAAGAATAATATGTGAACTGTATTGACAACAAATATTATCACATTGTTATCTGTTTTGAAGAAGAATAAATATGAGTTTATCGTAGATTTATATTCAATGAACAAAACTCGATTCGTATTGAGTGATCTTATTCGTTACCTTTAGAAATAGATGTCAGTTTTCAAGACAAATTAGCCGCACGAATAATTTTGGGCATCACTGTATATCGATCATGATATTAACTTCAAGTTTTTATAGACAATTTTATAAGATTAAGCTTAGAATCATCTCAAACTTGCATAAATGTGCTTAGATCAATTCGAAAGTAATGTAAAAGAGACCTTATTTTTGAATAGAAAGCCCAAAGAAATTTTTTTATAGAACGATAAAGAAAACGATACTGTATTTTTCTCCGTTATTTTGTCTTTGTTCAACTAATGTCATAATAATAAAAATTTGACAAACACTTATTTGTTATAAAAAATGGGAATGAGTATTTTTTGAATAACTTTTGGTAAAAATAAGAGAGAGAATTGCAATTTTCACACTTAGACAGAATCTACTAACTGTGAACATATTAGAGACTTAAATTTAATTCTTCAACATTTTAAATATTCTAGTCTGAATTTTTCAATCTCTTTTAGTATTTTTGGTAAAAACAAAATTATTTTTTCACTTGTACGTTTTTAATCAAAAGCTTGTCAGCACAGCTTCTTTGAAACTAAAATATTGAACTCACATATTCAATTGAGCTCGAATCTATTTTACTGTAAACTTTTTTCATTATTATTACTCCAGTTTTATAGATACACATTTGCACCGGAGCTTTAAGTCAGGAAGAACAGCTGCAAACTATAGTAATCAATTCCTATTTCGCGTCTGTCTGTAACGGAGTTTATCCATAATGAGAGAGAGGCGATGCTGCCTGTAATGGAAAGCAGAATCATTACATTAAAAAAAGGAAAATTCTTTGAATTTTGTTTATAGTTGACTCAGAAATTGATTATATTACTATGAAATTGCTCTCAGATTATGTTTAGTTTATATTTATATATCAAAACTAAATACTTTGTCTACATTTTAATGATTTAAGAGAACTTAATCAAGCATAAAAGTGCTTCGTCAATAAGATATATAGAAAACTGATATTATGATGATGGATTCGTTTTATCTATTATTATATCTACTTATATTGATTCATTATTAATTCATCAATGAGAACGATCAAGCCTTAAAATAAACTCGACTCTTTCTTTTTCTATTGGCAAAACTAATTTATAATGTCTATTTTTGGCATTCATTAGTATTTATTGCTAATTATTGTGATTATATAGATCTAACTTTAAAATTTTTATTAATATGAAATATAAGTAGTTGATCCAATTTTTATACATTGAATTAAACTAGAACTTTCGATCCGTCCAAGAGTTATCAACAGTAGTAATGATGTTAAAATTGTAATAATGAATCAACCTATGTGACTACGATTTTATATAACATTTCAATAAATATGAATAAATAATAGATAGTCTGAATCACTGTCGTTTTTCTTCCTATAATGTGAGATGAGAAAAATAAAAAGGAAAGAATTTTTATTTGCCTAAGGATGATGCGAAAAATCAATTTAGGCGTTATGTAAAAATATATTGATATTGACTTGGAGAATTTTATTTAGTATTTAATAAGAAAAGAGTGGATGAAGTCTTTTAAACCTATTTGTTTTCCGAATCTTCGTTTAGGAAATTTTTTTTATAGACTTCGACTTTTTTTTTCAACATACGAAATAATTAAAACGAAAATAAGAAAAAATATTAACCATAAATCTCCTTGAACATATAATAATTATGAATATAATTGATGATAGATAATTAAACGATCATTTGATAGTACTCGTTTACCAACATGTTTATATATATTGATGGAGTTCTGTTAACCAACAATGTGATAAAGTCTACTTTTTGAAATTTATTTTGACGATGTTTCGTTAGTTCACATGTCTATCTTATAGTCTTAGTGGAATTCGGATACCATTCAGTTAACGAAGACATCTTATTTATATAAAAAAAACTAATTAATCTCGCAAAATAGGTACATTAAATATCGTAAGAGATCTTTATAAACTTAATTGAATTATATTGTTAGAAGTATTGTTCTGTTCCTAACATGCAGACAAATTATTAGCAAATCTCGTCATAACATTATTAATCATCCGTTTGCTCTTCCTGTAACCAATCTTTTTTTTATGTAAAACGTAAATCTACTTCATTTCATGTCAAATAAAAACTTCCTTATAGGAAATTGTTCATTTATATAAATTGTATACTCTTAATATATGCAATAAAATATATAACAAATTATTTTTCTATAAAAACATATTGAATATTTAATATCATTACTATCTATGTTCATCGAAATATATTTCTATCATTGTTGTTTTCTTTATTATGATAATTTATATATAGTTTGATGTTCTGATCTTTTGGGTTCATGAAAA
>JAJEKB010023120.1:0-23941 GCA_022393335.1 Macrotrachela quadricornifera | reverse complement strand
TTGACGAAACCAATGAGCAGCTGGACTATGTTTATCAATTTCACCAAAGACAGGTCTTGGAGGTGATTCAAGAAACATCATTGGACCACTAAAGATAATGAAATTATATATATATATATTTATCAAATTTGATATACTTACGCTCCATGAGTAACAAAAATGACAGGAAATTCAGTTGATTGTGACATTTTAATTATTACCTTTCGAAATAATGAAATAAATGAGTATCTAATCGGATGATCATTATTTATACGTATGTATATGCAATGTAATGATGACCTTACAGTTCATTGTATAAACGTACCGAACATATTCATATGATGACGGAGCAAAAAGCTTATCATCGTTTTCATTCCTGTGATATAATACGAGCAGAACAGAATAAAAGTACATTTAATTTCCATAAGATGACGCTAAAAATCAATTTTATGCTATTTTGAAAAAGTCTATTGATAGGTTTGGACAATTTAATTCAGAAAGATAGTCAGATTGGTTTAGTGTATGATACTAATATGATTTTACTGATATGAAATATTCTAGAAGATCGTTATAATTGATAGATTTTTATAACTTTTTCGTTTACTATTCCAGTAACTAGTCATTTTTATAATGTGTAAAATGTAAGTCTACTTCACGTTATATCAGATAAAACTTTCTTATAGGAAATTATTCATTTTATAAATTGTGTACTCTCAATATACAAAATGAAATACATAATAATTATTTCTATATAATATTGATGCAAATGCATTTCTACAATTGTTATTTTTCATTATGATAATTCGTATCAATGTTATTTATAGACACTTTGATACTCTGATCTTTTAGTTAAAGAAAAAACAATATTTTTCCATTAAGTCTTCTTTGTTTAGTTTCGCAAATATAGTTTATATATATACTGAGAAAATAATTAGTGGAGAGAAAAAGAGAATATGTTATTGTCGTCATCACTATTTATGCACACACACACAGAAATATAATCTTTTCCATGTTGATTTCGGATTTAACTCACATTTGGATTTTTAAGACATCAGATAGATTGAAGATAAAGCAGTTTGATTTATTCAATAAGTATTAATAAAAAAATACGAGTAGAAACTGTTTTTTTTTCTCTTATAGTTTCTCTTTTTAGATAAGATTTCAAGCTTTTCTAAAAACTGATATCATCACTTTATAGTATGAGTTGTTTTATCGAAAATTCATCCATTATCTATACTTTTTAATTAGATACTTCTTCAAGACTAATTAAATTGTCAGTTTTAAAACATCTGACACTTATTACTTCAATATCTATTCATTAAAGCTAAAATAAATAGTGAAAAAATGTACATAACTTACACTATTTTTAAAAGAACATTTTTTTCATCAATTGTGTATCAAAATTATGATATGCAATACTATCTATTGTATTTGTTTAATATTCAAATAATTTTTATTAGAAAAAATTTCTTTAAACCTTATTCCGAAAGTATCACTCGACATTCTATCTTCAATTTTATTATAAAATTTGTTTGGATCAATCAACATTTATCTTTGCTTTAGTTAATATTTGTAAAAAAGAAAAATAACATAAATAAAAAACTTAACAATATTTTAACTATTTTTATAAATCAATCTAAGTAAAATATTTCATCGATTATAGCAAAAGAAAAGAAGTTAATCATGAAAAATGACAGTAATTTTTCAATATTTTTATTAAATGATTATTATAAATGTACATTTACAGATCGAGTCAAGGGGGAAAAGGCAGTACTCCAGCTACTCCAGGCGCACTTCACAATACTTACGCTTTTTCATCAGCATTTTTAAGATGGTTTTGGTCTCTTTTTAAGCATTTCTATTCAACTTTAGTTCTAGTTTCACCCAAAACTAGCCCGCTCTCAATCCACTTGAATTCAGTTTCAAAAAAGTCAAAATACTCCAATCTACTCCAATAGAACTAAAGTTGAATAGAAATGCTTAAAAAGAGACCAAAACCATCTTAAAAATGCTGATGAAATAGCGTAAGTGTTGTGAAGTGCACCTGAAGTAACTGGAGTACTGCCTTTCCCCCCTTGGATCGAGTACTTACCTCTTCGTATGTCATTAAATACTTTGATTCTTTTTAAAATACAAGAAAATTTTGTATTGAACAGGTCAGAAATCATTGTTTTTTATATCAGCAATAAGTGATTCAATATATCTAATAACAATGACAATTGAACATTTACCATATAGTTTTAATATTGATTTAATCATTATTCATTCAATTATATGTAAAATAATTATATTTATTATTTATTTTTCTCATCATTTACCTAATATTGCACTTACGTACGACGTATCAGTAGTAGGAATGGACATATCTCAATAAATTTGCACTCCGCTCAATCTTCTCTATCCACTGTGATCGACGTTTTAAATAATTAACTGGCCATCACAGGCCCCGTGAAGCACAGTTTGGAGGCGAGCACATATGGCGACATACGGCTTTACAGTACTATCAAAGGTGGTGTGTAACTCAACTCTAGTTAAAATATCTACGAAGTATTTTGTTGAAGTTCTATGCTCTAGAATAAGAAATAATCGCGAAGTATATCTCGATATACATAAAAAGACGAGTTTTTATGAAATTACCAGTAGTAAATATATCGTGTTTCACATTTTACTCCCATAGGAATTGCACTAACAGCTTTTTATACAATGTTAGAAAAAACGATGCACTATTTTTCTATGCTATTTCATCACTATTCAACTAATATCATAATTATTAAATTTTAATAAGAGCTTGTTTGCTATGAAGTACACTGGTTATATGAAAGTTCGTATTTTTGAAATCATTTTTGATAGCAACGAGATGGAGAACTGTGATTTCATCGTTGGAAACAGGGGATAAAGACACATTGAAGCGTATATTAAAAATCTACAAACTGCAAAAGACTCAGATGTTTAAATTTGATTACTCAGAGATAATGTGTTCTAGTCGAACAATTACTAGAATTTTCTTGTTTGCCTTCTCTTTCATTCATAAAAAAACAATATTATTATAAAGACCTATTAAAAAACAAATTGGTATGTCTTCATGTTTTCTTTCTAACCATGACAATCCGCAATTCTCTATCTTGTTTCGATCAAAAGTTATTTCAAAAATATGAACATTCATATATAACAGTTACATCTTATAATAGACAATTCTTATCGAAATGTTATTATTATAATATTCGTTTAATAGGGTTGAAATAGTATAGAAAAATGGAACATTGTTTTCTCTATCATAGCATTAAAAAAAGTTTTCTTAAACCTTTTATTCAAAATTGAGAAGCGAACATCGCTACTTTTGATTTGCCATAAGCAGTTTAAAAAAGGGAAACGTCTGTTAACTCATGACAAGAATAAAAATATTTGGAGGTATAGTTTGTCATCCATTATCATTAACTCATCATATGGTACATAATGGGTGGCACAGTAAAGAACAAGTCAAAATATTTCCCTCTATTTTAATACTTCCTAAAGTATTGAAGACTCCATTTTATATTCATTCAATAAGGAATTTTTTGCTCTACAAAATTATTGGCCTTGTTTTTAAAATAATTTTTTCTTGCCACCGAAAAAATTGAAAAGATTTATGGCGACTCATCTGTTCACTTGCAACTATCAAAAAGCAAAACAATTCTTAAGAGAAGTTTTAAAATAGTTGTGCAAAAATTTGAAATATGCTGCCACGATACACCGTGAAATTCTGCATTCAAAGATATTTCATATTTTTAGAAAAGCATGTAAGCGACAATGTAGAATTCCTTTTTCTGACGCAACTATGCATTATTTATTTTCTGTTTGAGGTAATTTCACGAGTTTTGCTGTTTCATCTGAATCTTACATGAGTTTGTTCAAGATTAAATCTTGCCTCCGATAGTATAATAATGAAGTGTTAATAGTCCACAACCAACTGTTGAAAAGACAAGTTTTGAAAGCGCATTCCAAGCAAAATCTCACCAAGTGTTAGTTCCAAACATTTTGTGCTTGAATGATACTATCAAGAGTTGGCGAAAAAAAGTTTCAAAGTGTATAACAGAACATTTTCTATTTATTGATGCTAAGAGCATTATATTTATTATGAGCCTTGACGAGCACAGACTCACAAATCAATAGATATATAAAGAAAATAATGGGAAATCGCAGTTGAGTAGTTGAATATTCGCTAGTTTTTTTTCATTTTTCATCTATAAGAAAATTGTTTGGAAAACAAGGTTGGCAGTTTCGTAGAACAAAAAAAGTCTCTATCGAATGAGCATAAAATGATGTCTTGAATGTCGTAGGAAGTGCTCGAAATGGAGAGAAACATGTTAATCTGTACTTTACATGTCATTCATTATTCATTGATTGCTGAATTAATATAATTACTTTCGCCTGCTGCTCATATAAGACTAATTAGTTTCATTCATTTCCTTTTTCTTTTATTTATTACTTCCCATATTTACACAAATGAATGAAAAGAAAGACAAATACGATCGACAAAGTCAATCGTTTTGTTAGTAAGTGGCCATCGTTATGATAACATATATATGTAAGTAATATTTATCATTCAGATATCAATCATCTATACAAGATAAATAGTAGTAGTCTTATTTTTAACCCTTAGTTAGAAGTAGGATAGGATATCCTAAAATATTTTTTTTCGTTTTCGTCAATTAACCACTTTGCTTTTATAACCAATTCATTACTCATTGACGATTAAATGAATTTTTCTATTTCACATGTATCATTCATTTAATTGACAATCAATAACATGTTAAACATGAAAGAAAAGTAAATAATCGAATGAAAAAACTGAAAAATTTAAACATCACTTTTTTGTTCGGAAATAAATATACTGCTGTTACGTTGGAATAGAAATAGTGGTATATTTATTTCAACCCAAAACTATACATCTTTTGAAGGGTGTAAGATAAGTGTTTTCCTGTTTTTTTGTAATCTACCTCCTTGTCAGTGTCGAAGCGGCGCATGTACCTTGTATTAATTTCGTTCCGAGATATTCTTTATTTGAATAAAGACAATAGAAAGACCTTTGTGATGTAAGTACATTGTCTTCCCGATATTGGCCTTAATGTCTTCTACAACGAAGGTTTCTCCGGATGCTCGTGTACGTAGAAATATAAAAGTTAATTCATGTTCGTTCTTTTATTTTTTTCGAATAAAATTACAGATGAATCAAAAATAATCCGTAGCTGGAATAAATGGAGATTGTTGATCCATTAGTCCCATTTATTCGATGTTATTTTAATTGTAAATCGTTGTATTCGACTGTTTGAAAGATCAGCAACATAGAGATGCCCAAATCGATCAAATGACAGTCCTGAGGGCCAATTAAGCTGATTTGCTTGTGCTCCCGCACCGTATCCGCCAGCAATAACCTGTTGTTCTCCTTTAAGCCAACGTACGATTCGATTATTTCTTGAATCAGCTACGTAAATAGTATCCAACTGATCAACTAGAACTGCAGAAGGATTATTCAATTGTGTCAGTTGACTTCCTTGTCCTTGACCACCGGCGACAACAGTACCTTCTTTTGCACCTTCTCTCCATTTCATCACACGGTGATTGTTAATATCAGCGACAAACACTGAGTGTTCTTGATTGACGAATATGAAAGCAGGATAATCGAGCTGATCGAGTCGATTTCCTTTTCCATTTCCACCTGCTACTACTATTCCTTGTGATTCACCCACTCGATATTTTCTTATTTCATTTTCGGCAATATCAGATATATAGAGAGATCTATTTTCATCCATGGTCACACCCACGCAGGCGATATTATGGATAATTGTTTCTCCACTTGTTCCATTTTCACGAGACCATCGAACTATTCTCTTATTTCCATGGTCGCAAATAATGAGTTTATCTCTCTCTTTATCTACAATCACAGCGGATGGTATATTCAGTTGATGATCACCATTTCCCTGTCCATGTCCACCAGCCACTACCTGTCCCTTTGTTTCACCCATTTTCCATGCTGTAATACGATGATTGTTGTAATCAGCAACATAAATAGTTTGATCATCATCAATATATAAGCCTCGAGGATGAGCGAGTGCTGGATTTTTTCCTGCTACCGTATAACCATTCGGATCCCATTTAGCATTTGGAGGAATATCCGTCAAACTTGAACCCAATGGTGCTCCTAAATTGAAAAGAAAATATGATCATCAAAATGAATCTTTTACTTTTTGTGAATTCTTAGGAAAGAATAGAAGTGCAGAAATAATAGCTATTGTGATGCTGTTTTTCCGCATTTGGCGTTATTGAGAACCTTAGAGTGAATTCTCAGTTGTTGTAAGGAAAAGTAGTGTTATAACGTTTTTCACTGTTATATATAGCTATCGTTTAGGCAACATAGAAAAACGCTTACTTCTAAAAAAAAGCATAAATATAATCGTTTTAATAAGTCGTCATTTCAAAATTTGGTTTCAAGACTGTTCGACCGCTAATAACTGAGGATGAATTATTAATGAACTTGTTTTTAACATAATCAGTCTAAACTTCTCCAAAATTATTTGTGGAACAAAACATAATCGAATATCATGTATAGCAATAGTTATACAAAAAATAAATGGAAGATATTTTCTTGTTCTATTGAAGAGTTTTATATTCACATGCATTGTTGTATTAAAATCAATATAAGAAAAGTATGAATCCCATCCTTCTCCCCAATAGCATATCCTAAGTTTTTAACGCATACTGTCGCTGAATTATAAGAGATACATAACAAAACCAACGCCATTTTTGGGCGACATATGAAAAGAAAAAGAAATTCTTTGCCTATAATAAAACAAGAGAGAAAAACATGTAAATAGTCCAGTTTATACTGCGTTTGACTTTCTCTTAAAATATATAACTAATTTATATTTTATTCTTTCTATATTCTTTCGTCTAAGTTCCACATTGTTTAATAGACACTTGTATATTTTTGTGTAGCGTTGTACAAACTAAGTTCTAACTCTGTCTCTCTCATCAGCTTTGGTTCAGAGAAAGAAAAAGAGAACTTTCGAAAAAAAGGGTGATATATTCGCTTTGTAGACTTACATTCTGACAATTATCTGCTTTATAACTTGCTAATGGATCGTTCAATTTAGCTTAAATTATTATTGTAGATGTAAAACAAAAAGTTCTAGAGGTGCTAAAAACTTCAGCTCTCGATCATATACTATTCAGAAAGTTACATTATAGTAAAAAATGTAGAGTCACTCTTTTTCCACATATATTTTCAGTTGAATCAATTTAAAAATATTTCTTTCAATTCTAGTTTCACTCGACATAATTCGGTAAACGAAAAAATCACTTTTACGATTGAATTAAGCAGAAATTGAACTATATGGCGTCTATTCTGCTTAACATTCAAAAGCATGTCGGAAAAATTTTGCTGTATGACATAAGCATAGAGTGTAATAAAATGCACTGCGCAAAAATTGTTTAGGCTATTTTCATTTGTTCAGGTGAATGATATCAATAAGTTGCAATTCACTCATATCTACATTTTTCATATATAATTCATGATAAAAGTTATAAATGATGAGGATGTTAATGTAGTTTTATACAAGTTTTTTTTTCTTGTT
The DNA here is from genome assembly GCA_022393335.1 of Macrotrachela quadricornifera. NCBI lineage: Eukaryota > Metazoa > Rotifera > Eurotatoria > Philodinida > Philodinidae > Macrotrachela > Macrotrachela quadricornifera. The sequence continues at coordinate 16,352 of JAJEKB010023120.1, read as the reverse complement.
TATCATACATTACCAAGGTAATAAGCGGACATTTTACTTAAAGTTAGACAAAGAACTATAGTGGTGCCTTTTAATGAGTATATGTTTCGAAATGATTATATTGCAGTGAGTTATCGAAGCGTTAATAACGCGATATGTGTATGGATAGCTGCAATTAAGTTTTATATTTTATTTATTTATATAAACACAGGGATCATAAGAAATTCCCATTGATATTATCATTCAGATTTTATTAATAATGACTGGAAGAATAAAAGAGTTCGAAGAAATACGGCTGTCATCAATAGGCAGTACCATTTGTATAGTATGACAAAAAAGAGGCAAATACATAGATAGATAGATAAATAGGTACGGTGGTAATTAGCTAGCTTCATGGACAGACATATAAATAGACAAGTAACGCTCGTTCAGCTCTTTCTCGTAGAAATGGTGTTTCGGAACTGCCAGCGAACTATTTATTTTAATTAATTAATAATAACTACCCTCAGATGCACACTTCCCGCTCCTGTTTACCTTTGATCAACTTTTATAGAAAAATAATAATAATCGAAAGGTTAATAATTAATTAATAAAAACGAAAATCATATTCTAATTCCTCACCCTCGATCATCCTTTGAACAAGTTTTATGGAAAATGAACTCTTTTATCTTAACCTTATTCTTCGACCAATTAGTGAAGTACAGATACACATGCATTCAGGCAAGTAAGCAAGCAAACAATTTGTTTGCTAGCCTCTACTCCATGAGAAAGAGAATAAGTATACTAGCCACTTCTAATATTTGTTGAACACTTGATGAAAACTACTTGTAACAGTTAGAGTAAGTATCAAGACATTAGACGTACAGAATTAAGTAGTCAGGTTATAATATATAAAGAAACTATTGGATATTTTTGCTGTACTCTGCACATGAATAGATTGTCTCTGTGTGCTCACCCTTATCTGCAATACCGTGCTAGCTTTAGCTAGTGAAATACGTGTGAGTGCTTTTTTACTGGTGACTTTTCTCACCTTCACCCTCATTTAAGTACTAATTCGTATGTATTTTAGCGTGCATTTGTATTTCCGCTCTTCTCTCATTTAGAGCGAAGCATTGTGTGTGCAAGTCTGTCATCCTTATCCTTTGTCATGAGAAGAAAAGTGAAATTTGAGGACATAACTATTATAAAGAGCATCATGAATATAATGGCTATAATGAAATACGAAAATCTTTTACTTACTTTCTAACACTTCAATGCAATGTATTATGTATTTGTTTTGTCGCAGCTATACCTGATGCGTCATGTGTGATCATGTTTTCTAGCACCCTAAACTGTTGCAATGCATGTGTAGAACTCTTCTGCTTTGACTCTCATTCAGATGTCACTCACAATGTTTATATGTTTCTACGCTCACCGTCCGAGTAGTTACATGATAATTGAAACTGAAGTAATAATCGTTGTATTATTTTTACGGATTCAGTTATCCAATAATTATAGTTCAGATATTTGATTATATGGTTATTCTATTTAGGTATAGAATAATACATCAAAAATATTGAAATCATTGTGTATACAGAAACGTACATAGATCGTAGTTTCTCAAAGTATGCTAGACTCTTCTATGCTGTGGTATCGATGTAAGAAGTTATGTTTACAAGAAAAGATGCTTTAATATAGATGGATATTTGAGTGCATGTTTTAGAGAGGTCCACGAAAAAATATTTTATCCCGTTTTACTAAAATTCATGACTTGCTTTTCTGGCTATTTTAACAAGATAGTCCTTACTTGACTTATAATTATGATTAACAAGAAAAAATCATCATTATTTATTTTGTCGATCTAAGAGAAAAATGTTGATTCGATTTCTTTTCTATTTAATTTTAAAGTAACATTAAGCTCTTAGTGCTTCATTTATATTCGAACTTAAATTAGACGACTCATGAAAATTCTCCCAATGCATCCTTTGTAAAGATTTGTATTCTTATTGTTACTCAACCGACGGGATACATAAAATCACTATTCGCTTAGACTCGTTCTATCGATATGTTCTATAATACATTCTTCGATCACACATTCTCTGTTGGTACACCCTGTGTAGAGCCTTTTCTATCATCCTCACTTGTATTCCCATTAGTCAAAATTTATCATTGCTCATTCGTTGTTATTTTACAATAAAATGACGTATGTATCGCTTAGAATTTTTAGATCAACAAAAGTAAATCTTTGATTATCTTTGACTATTTAACAGCAAAGTTCTGTTTTTAATTTTGTTTTTTCATTTATTTTCAAAAGATATCAAATTCTCAAAGCCTTATTTACATTCAAACTCAAATTAGGCAATTTATGACCTTCTCAAAATGCATCTGAAAGAATATATATCTTAGATTCTTTTATATCGAAGCTGCAAAGATACTTAAGAGTATGTAATAATCATTGGAATTGACATAAAGGATACATCTAATATTCTGGAAAAGATATAGTCTTTACAAAAAATAACTTGTAAATTTACATTTCATTTTGAATGAACATACAAATAACTAAAAATAGTTTCTGTTTGATTGATATGCTGAGTAGTTGAAAGCTAAAATAATGTAATTTGGAGATCAATATGGATATTACGACTGGCGAACTTTTAAAGTATTAGCAATTTTCAAGAAATCAACTGATCTTTATTGTTTTTCAATTGAAAAACATTTTATAAGTGTAGTATATTTATTGGTAGTCATTTCTACATTATCTTTTTACTAAACTTCCGATTTTATTTAAAGTTGAAGATTTCATTTCTATTTTTTTAATAGAATTTATTGTTCATAGTTTTTCAGTAGTTTCAAATTGATTAGAATTTCAATGTACAAATTCAAACGATTTAAATAATTAATCATATTACAAATAATCGATTAATTTTATATGGATTAGATAGAATCGAACTTAAATGTATGTATCATTTATTTTTCGACATAATGCGAATTATCTAATCAGTTAGGAAATCGTATTCTAAAATTGCTTAATTATGTCAGAAATAAAAAGAAATCTAATTCTACTAATATAAAATATATTTTACTTACGACAAATATTCAAATCAGGAAACAGTTTTTTGAAAAAAATATTTTCTTGATTCGATAATTCGTTTGAATAACATATATTTTCAGATGATTTTTTTCTTAATTGTTTAATCAAATGTTGAAATAATTTTGGATGATAATCAAGAAAAACATTACTTTTATTGTGAAATTTCATAATTTTTGAAGATGAAATAATTTTATCCAAAATAGTATTATTTACATGATTAAATGTTTTATGTTGATTTCTAGTAGTCTGACCACCAATATTAAATGTAATAATATTATTTTCTAATGGTAAAAATTGATTAAGATTTAGTTTTCTAAGCATCTTTTTAAATGGTTCAATTAGAGAAGGGTCAGAAGGAAAATAAAAGCTAATTATATTATTTTTATCTAATAGCTGTAATTGATCAAGTAAATGACGGAAAAGAATTGGATTAAAATCTAGAAATATATTTCCATTTTTATCCATTGGTAATCTCTGTTCCCAATCGCCATTAAACATCATTGAAAGAATTGATTTTGGAAAACGAGTAAGAGTTTCACGAGTTGTCATCATTATTTCACCACCAATATTAAGTTGAATTACATCTGTATTTTTAATGCACTCTTCTAATTCACCTTGACTTAGTAGCTGATTTTCATCGCATTTTACACGACGTAGTAATTTCATGACTTCAAAATCACTTTTCACATATATTCCTTGACTTATTTTCGATTGAGTTGCAATTGTAGAAATGTTGTTGTAATTTATCCATATTATAACAAATAAAATCAACTAATTTATATAATCCTATGTTAAATCTATACTCTTATGAAATGACTAAGTACTTACTATACGTGGAAGAAACGACATATTTATGTTTATTAGGAAAGATATAATATGCTCTATTTCCTTTCCTTAGTACTTATAGAAGAAGGGATATGTGTTATCTCTTTTTTGTTTTAGTCGAAACTGTCATTGATGTCATGAATTATCCGTGCATATGGTAATAAACAAATAAACGAGACATTAATGAGAGAGGAAAACTGAGAGAAGACATATTTATGAGTTTTATAGAAATAACGTTGTTATCATAATGACAAATGTGTTATCGTCTAAAAACTATTTTATTTGCATCTACTTCGTCTTTTATGCATTCGATGTTTACAAACGAGATAATATCGATATACAGAAAGAAAGAAAGAAAGAAAATATTAATGGAAAAGAAATTTCTGCATTTATATAGGTATTCATATGTAGCATTAGCGGCTAAGCTACAAGATCTGAGTAAGCTCAAGCTTGCTTTAGGTTGGAGGAACAAAGGCGTCGGTAGACTAAAAGTGAATTTAGATTCGATATACACCAAGACGAAAATAGGCTCTATCTAACGTGAAAATTTATATTAAATTTTTAGTTTTTACTCTATATGTAGATATTACCTTACAATATAAATACAATATTTTAATACAAAGCTAAAATTATTACTGTACTGTTTAAGTCTTATAACACATTCTTGGATAACATTTGCTTATTATAATATTGAATTATGTCGATCGCTAGGCCATGATCCTGATTACAGCCCTATTAAACTAGTTTAAAACGTTAACGAACAGAAAATCTAAAAAATGAATCCAAAGTCACGATACGAACTACGAAGTGTGATTGGAATAGCTTACAATATCCTATCATCAAATGTTATTTAAGAATATATTAAAAATTCAAATATGACATACCAACATGTTATATCTTCGTTTTGAAATTTTTTCTTGGTACAAAATAATAAATTTGTTCAAACTATAAACTCTATATTTTACATAATAAATACAATTCTCAATACTTTTGTCATTGACAAAAGCTTTATAGTAGTTCTTCATGTTTTAGAAATATGTATTTTATTCTGTTGATGTATCTCATCGAACATAATACATAATACTGTGACAATTTTTTTCGTAAATGGTAAAATATCTGAAAATATAACAATTATAATCGAAATAGTAAGCAAGCTTTTATTTAAAACTTTAATTAGATTTGTCTTCTCTTTTTAAATATAATGTACTAGGTAGGAAAAAATATTTTGATAAGGGGTATCACTATATTTTGAAATAGAGTTAATAATGAATTTTACACTAACGAGGGAACGTCCCCAAGTGTCACGCGCATATTCGATCGGGAGATACCCTGTCCGATAGAGCTCAGCGAGCTGATCATCGTAGTGATATCCGTTTTTCCCCATGGAGCTTTGTTGAGTTTCTGTCAGATCATGAAGATCCCAAAATTGACTATCAACCGTTCGATTTAGACTCAATGCCTGTCAAAAGTATTCGTCTATCTTTGTTTGATGAGTCTTTTTGGATGATGTAAAAGAACTCAATTTGTGTTCTGTGTAAGGGAAGCCGTCACCGATAAGAATATGGCATGGAAGAGAAGGACTGTCTCGTTCGAAAGCGAAGACGCTGGACAAAGCAAACACCATGGTTTTTCATCATCTGAGAGGAAATGTTTGGATTCACTCAAATTGATCTCAACTTGTACAGCGAAAGATTGTCTACAAAACGAGACGTTGCCTAGCTCTGTACTCCCAAATTTCAATTACACAAACCGATTCCACTAGAAGGTTCAAAACTGATTTTGCTTCGAAAAATGTCAAAAAATGAAACTTTCGCTCTTCATTGAAACTGATCAATTTCAACGCAATCAAAATATTCTTTTCGACGACGATTTTTTCCTTACACGGAACGCAAGTTGGGTTCTTTTACATCATCCAAAAAGACTAGAAAGACTCGTAAAACAAAGATAGACGAATACTTTTGACAGGCATTGAGTCTAAATTGAACGGTTGATAGTCAATTTTGGGATCTTCATGATCTGACAGAAACTCAACAAAGCTCCATGGGGAAAAACGGATATCACTACGATGATTAGCTCGCTGAGCTCTATCGGACAGGGTATCTCCCGATCGAATCTGCGCGTGACACTTGGGGACGTTCCCTCGTAAGTGTTATCAATCAGTAAGAATGTCATAAACTGTCTTTTCCTCTGAACTTGAATAAATAACCAATTACCATTATAACATGAAATCAAGCATCAAAATGGATAACTACCAGTAATCAAAGTACAAGAGTATTTGCATAGAAAAGAACGATTGAAATTCTTCTTAGCTATGCTTGAAATCGATGATCCTTAACTCAAACATTTTCAGTAATATTTTCTCAAATATACTCACCTAAGTATTACAGAAATGCAAAAAAAATCAAATTTAACAAAACTACTGATTTTTTTACCGAGACAGTGCATTATTTCTACAGAAAAAAAAATAAAAATTATTTAAATTAAAAAGAAAAGTTCCATTGTGAAACAGAAAACAATTTATTGAAGACACTATTCGTTCTATTGTGTAGTCATAATCGTCTGCAGCGCAAGGAACTGTAGTAACGAATCCACCAATTCAATGAGTAACATGATTGGTCTTATCGTTCCGTTCATTACGCGACGACCATCTTGGAAACATTGATCGTTCGACTGGACGAGGACTTTCATAGAAAAATTTATGCTTCAATGCTGCTTCAGCAAAAATTCGCTTGGATGGATCATAAGTTAGAAGTTTGTTCAATAAATCAAAACATTCTTTAGATAATGTTGTATCAAATCGTGCTTGCAATTGATTATATGGATAATTAGTAAAACTTATCTTTCGAGTGAATGGTAGTGTATTGTATTCAGGCCAGATTTTTGTATTTGGAGTGCCCAAATTTTTAAAAATTTGATTCAATTGATCGTTTTCGGACTGACCATGAAACAAGGGTGCCATCAATAAAAGTTCACCAAATATTGCACCAACACTCCAAATATCGATTTCTGTCGAATATTCTTTGACGCCAAGTAATAGTTCAGGTGCACGATACCAAAGAGTAACAACTAATGGTGTATATGGTTTTATCGGTGAACTATACTCACGTGCAAGACCAAAATCACCGATTTTAAGAATACCTTGATTATTGAGTAATAAATTTGCTGGCTTTAAATCTCGATGAATAATCCAATTATTGTGAAGATGATTGACACCTGATAAGAGTTGAAGCATCAATGTTTTGACTTCACCGATCGAAAATGGTCTTTGCATTGTACATGTCATTAAAGTTTTCAAATCATGTTCAATATAATCCATAACCATATAAAATTGATTCAAATCATTTCCAACGAGTACTTCTCGAATAGTAATAATATTTTCATGTTGTGATTTCGAACTACAATAAATTTCACGTAAATAACTTATTGGAAAACATTGTTCGATTTTTTTCTTTAATCGTTTTAAAGCAACGATCTTACCTGTTTTTCTTTCTCGTGCTTGAAACACAGTACCATAAGCTCCCTCTCCAATACAACTTAGAAATTGATATTCATCTACACAACGACATCCTCGAATAGTCGGACAATTAACGAAAGAGTTAAGTTGTTGATGTTCATTTAACTTCAGATTAGTATCAATTGAAGTGAGTTTTTGTTCTGCTTCATCGGATGAAAGTGAATTGGTCAGTGTCGGTGATGAACAACTAAGTGATCGTTTATGGTAATTATCTCGATTGTCTTCATCATCATCATCATCATCATCATCAAAACGGCTCCGATGGTAGATAGACTGTACAGGTATACTCGATTCTTCTTCTTTTTGATCATCGTGTTTTAATAAGTCATTTGATAATATGTGACCATGGTTTTGTTTATGATCATTTTCTTCTTCGATAATTGGGGTAGAAATATATTGGTTCGTTATTACTGATGTCGATTCTTGATAATGTTCTCGTACTTTGTGTTTTAGTAAGCTTTCATCATCATCGTCGTCATTAATTGGTTTCACCGATTGTAATGGATAATGCTGTCGATAATCGTCATCATCACTCAAAGAACTTCGATGTCGCTTCCATCGATCATTATATGAACTTGGTCGATGCGGTCGTTCATCTTTTGTTGTTGTTTGGCACACTATGAATTGTTGTCGATAATGAGTTGTTAAATAATTCATGTTATCTTCTTCATCATCATGAACAATTTCAAAATGATTCATCTCACTTTTGATCAGTCGCGATGATTTACCAACGTCAATTGTTGAATATGATGAATTCAATGCGTCTTTGGTTGTATTTATATGCATCGATGAAGTTGAATTATGAATGCTTTTAGTGATAATTTTACCGATTATATTGTGTTTTTTCATACAAATATTTTGATGAGTATCTTATTATGATTAAGACATCATAAATAACTGCTTTTCTTTTCTTTCTTTCCCTATTCTATTGCGAAAGTTGGTTATTTATCTTTCTATTTACAGAAATGAATCACAATAATGCAAGTTGAGAAATATTATGTCACAGTTGCGCAATAACATAACTTTTTACGTAAAAGAAAGACTGATGAAATTATAATAGTCGAATTTCATTTCTTTACGTATATTTCCAATTATTTCATGTAGATTTTATCCAATATAACTCGATTTTAACTAATATCTGCCAATTAACAAATGAATAAATGACATTTTGTCGTTTAAACAAAATGTTTTCATACAATATAAGATACTCTTGCAATATTACACTCATACAGTGTTTATATACACTTTTTACAAGAAATAGACATATTGAATAGTTTATTTCTTTTAGTCTATATCAGGCCTGCAGAATCTACCATAGTTTTCCTGCAGCACACAAAAAAATCTGAAAAATTTTCACAACTTTCAGAAATGTGTGCTAAAGGAAATAAGCCTGTTCTTTTCTCGATTCATGAGTTTTGTATCCGATGTATCAAACGAAACTACAGAAGATTAGTATTGTTTCTATTCATTTTTTTCAGTCATAGAAGTAATCCGAGAGTGATGATCACTTTGCTACTTCTTGCTATTTGAACCGACTGATGACAAGTGGCTCGGACGCTATTAACTTCCATGGTTGATACTGTTCAAATTTTTTGTGAAAGTATCAGCGTTTATCGTCAGTTTTTAATTGACTGAAGCTAATTTAGAAAAATCATCTATTATTCAAGTTTGGAACGATCAAAAACAAAAAAAACAAAGAATGGCCATATCTTAATACTAAGAGGCAAACACCGAGTTTCTCAGTTTTTGATAAGAATTCAACAACATTTTACGAAGAAGCAAGACTGAATCTCCATTTTGCTAATATACCAGTTGCGAGAATGAATGATCATATCTTGCAAGTGATTATTCCTTCAATAATTACCATTGTTGAACTAGATGGCAATAATGTTTTTGTTGAAATCACAATACGTTGTGTGGTATCATATATCTAAATATACTAGGATAGAACTAGCAGCCAGGATCGCGATTATAAGCTTTCCTAAGAGTCTCACCAGATGGGATAGTTCAAATTCATCATCATAAAACGACAATGAAAACTAAAAATTAACTTCTATTATTTCTAATATAATGAATTTGAATTGTGTTATCTGATGAGACCCTTATGTTCTATAAAGTTTGATTAAAGATTGTGGGAATTAATGAATTTGAATTTATAGATGACTTACTTGATATTATATTCAAATTAAATGAAATTCAGAATGAGTACACGAGTATTTTGCTAAAATTTTATCGTGATGAATTGTAAATTTTTTAGCAAGTTCTATAACATGGAAAGAGTAAAACAGAGGGCGACTGTATCAACAGTGAAAAAATATCGATGAAATATAATATAAAATGGAAAAGAATGTATTGATTGGTTGTGACGAAACTAAAGATGATTAGTGACTCACATTTATGGTAAACAATATAATTTTATATGTCTAACCACATTTTTTAATACTTCCATTGTATTAACTTACTTTTAGTTTTTAGTTTGAAATCATGACTACAAGAATAGTATCCAATAATATCAAACTTCAACTTCATTATTGGAATATTCGTGGACGTGTTCAAGCAGTTCGTTATATGCTTGAAGACATTGCATACAAACATAAAAATGTTGATTATAAAGAAAGTTTTGAATCAATCGATACAATGATGAATACATGGGCTAAAAGAAAAGTTGATCAAACAATATCCGGTCCATTTCGAACTTTACCAGTTCTTCATTGGAATGATACACATACTTTTAGTCAATCATTAACAATAGGTTTATTTAACTAAACATAAAGATATAAATTAAACATTTTCTTTTTTCATTATTTCTTCAAGGAAAATTATTGGCAAAAAAATTTAATTTATATGGTAAATTAACGTCAAATATTGATGATAAAGATTTTTTAGAAACTTATATTGATGGTGTGGTTTCATGTGCATATACAGATATAATATCAAATGTTATAACATGTATATGGGGTATGATTAATTTTGTTGATGAAACTAATCCATCGAATCGTTTAAGCAGAAAGATTCCAAATGATCTTAAAGCTTTAAATAATTTACTTGAAAAAAGTTCAACATCATTTTATTATGATCAAACAGAACCAACAATTGCTGATTATTTTGTTTTTGAAGCATTTACAATGGCACGTGATTACTGTAAGAAATTATTACCAAATGAAGAAGATTGTCAAGCATTAATAAAACTTGAACACGTAATGAAAGAACGACCAGCAATAGCTAAATATTTGAATAAAGGTTTATTATCTAAACGTTTTACTGGTTCACCAAAAGAAATTGAATATCTGACAAGACTTACTAATACATTAAAATAACTTCGATTTCATTCTTTTGTATGTGATAGATTTAACATAAGTCAAATAAAACTTATATTTAGATTTTTCGAAATTTTAAAGTGATATATGAAAGAAACAGATATTTCTTATTAAAAAGAATTTTCATTTGTTTAGTTTAAAAAAACTAGTCTTTTCTTGCTTTTTTTCCACTTTGGACTTATTGATATTTAAATGAGTTTTAGTATTATTATTATGATTGAATCAACCAAATGAAATAAAGTTTACATAGCTTTATTTTTATTTTTAACATTACAATTCTATTCAGAAAAAGAACAAAATCTAATAAAATTAAACTGTAATATATTCAGGCAATATGTTGTATACTTGGAATTCTAAGTACGAAATACTACTTTCTGTGTACCCCTATACAGTTCAACACTCATTTTAGATCGTATTTTACAAAAGTAGTAAATTTTCACGGATCACAATAAATATGTGACATGATGTAATATATTCAAAATTTTTTAAAAATTCTTCACATTGACAGAAAATTCAAATAGAAGCTTAGATTAAAGTCAAAAATAAAAATATTGGACGTTGAGATGATAGAGAATGACATGGCACATTCAACTTGATAAGTTGATCAGCATGTAAACTGAAGGTCTACAGATCAATATTCTACGTGTTCATTTCTCTTATATTCTATTTAGAAAATCATGCCAAGAAACTGACGAGATCACGAAAGAAACCTGTTCCAATCCTGCAAAGACTTTATCAAGAAATCTGATAACATCTTTGAAGAAACCTGGTCAGGCCTTGAAACAAGTGATCAAAATTTTTGGTATTTTTTATTATAAAAATCCTGATAGGATCTCAAACAACTGTGACTACGCACTTCTTCCAGGAATCATTGGTTTCCTAATTCAATCCTGATTCAAAAAATAATACCGACACACTTTTTTCAGGATATGCCGTTTCTTCAGGAAAAAACAGCAAATCCTTGCAAAATCCTGATCATATTTGTCAAGGATCTTGTGCTAAAACATCAAAGATACTCTGTAGAGGTATGTGGATGATGATCAAACTATCTATGTTGCTGACTATTCGAATCATCGCATTGTGGAATGAAAGAATGGTACAACCAACAGTCAAGTAATACCAAGTGGAAATGGACAAAAAAACACCGAAATGATCAGTTGCATAGTTCATTATATGTCATTGTCGATAAAGATATGCGATTATTTGATTATCTGTGATAGTAAGATCAGACAGACAGATGGTGGGATGGCCTCATCGAAATGGTACACATGGCGAAACTATCATCTCGAACATTGATTGTTATGATTTAACAATGGATAATGATGGATGTCTTCAGGTTTCTGACGTCGCTAAGCATGAAGTAAGACGATGGAAAAAAGAAGACATTAATGGAACACTAACAGTTGGTGGAAGGTGTACAAGAACGCATTATTGTTGCTGACAGTTAATATATTTATCATATCCTCAAGACGTAATTGTCGATCAATTGCGTATCGTCTATATATGGCGAACTGCAACAATCATCGAGTAATGCGCTGGTCGAAAGAAGCAATACAAGGTAGTGTTGTTGGTGGTGAAAATGGATCAGAAGGACAAGTAAATCCAATTCAATAGTTCTGTTCGTTTGTTATTCGATCGACAGAACAATCTTTATGTTATCGATCATCACAACTATCGAATACAAAAATTCAATATTGAACCAAATACTATTACGTAATTGTTGAAAATTATTAACTTCGATACACTCGCAGTTTGACTTTTTTTGTCAGAAAATGAATCGAATTATAAATCCATTAAATTCCTATAACTATAATTGGAAAGAAAAAGAATCTTGTTGTTGAATAACATGAGTTCTTGAAATTTCTCTCACTAGACTTTCACTACCAATTCATATAAAATAAACGTGCAACAGATATCCTTGCTCATATCAGGTAGTTTAGAGAAAATGAGCCAATTTTATTTCTCATTTTTCTAGGTCTAGTTTCTTAGGATTTCCTACACTTTTTTAACCAAAAGATGCGCCGTGAAATTTTCTACAAGGTGGTATATTTTGATTATCACAAATCATGTTCGTCACAACGTAGGAAGTGATAGAATTATTACGACAAATTCATGATCCTTTCTAAAGTGGTTTCCAAGCTAACTTTTTTACCAAACCATCTATGCTAAAAATTTTTGTTGAAACTATTAATAGATCAACCATCGTTAGGCCTGAATGTCCAAATTTTTATCATCACTCTTGAGTCGCCTTGGTTTCCATCCTCTATCTTACTCGTAGATAGAGTGAATGTGCATTGCGAAGCCCCTTTGGCAAACTCTGATGTATTGAAAACATTCATTTGATATATACAGTGCCGCTCAATATTGTTTGTACATCTAATTTGTCTTGAAAAATGACATTTATTTCCATAGATTTTGTTAAGATCACTTAATATGAATCGAGCTTTGTTGATTGAATATAAATCTATGATAAACTCATCTTTATTCTTCTTTAATATTCTTTGTATGAAATCGTCAACCTTTTTTGTTACTATTCTTTTTCTTCCTGGATCTGGAAATCGTTTGACAGTCTTGCATATTTTATTTGTTTTGATAATGTATTGAATTGTTGTTCATAGTATACTCATGTACTTTGCAATTTTACCTAAAGAGTCTCCTTCCAAATGTCAATTGACTACCAAGTTTTTCAGATCTTCTAAATATTCTCTTCGTTTGAATGTCATTGGTCGTCTCTTGTGCGAAGAGAATAACCGTTCAAAAGACATGACATTATCAAACTACTCACTTTTTGAGGACCAAAAAGCTTTCATTACTAATATCTTATATGATTCTGTCCAAAAATATATACAGATTGTTTGAGAATAGAACAATAAAGAAAACGATGAATATTTACGAAGGAAGTACACTACTGGGAGTACTAGAATGCCTGCATTTATCATGATTGAAGGAAAGAAAAAATAATGACGCTGTATACAGAGCACAAGACGGGACGATAGTCCGTTATGCCTGTAGTATGAAAGAAAATCAAACACGACAGAGGCATATGAATGAATCTCATTATGATTGTACTTGATGAACATCCACCTCATGGGTATAAGAAATATTTAATAAAATACAAATGTTATTGGAGTGCAACCAACTTGTGCACTTGTTACCCTTAATGAAAAGAATACTTCTTATACTTTTTCACTTTCTTACATAGATCGAAGAATAATATGTAAACCGTATTGACAACGAATATCATCATATGGTTATCTGTTTTGAAGAAGAATAAATATGAGTTTATCGTAGATTTATATTCAATGAATAAAGCTCGATTCGTATTGAGTGATCTTATTCGTTATCTTTGGAAATCAATGTCATTTTTCAAGACAAATTAGCCGCACGAATAATTTTGGGCATCACTGTATATCAATCATGATATTAACTTCAAGTTTTTATAGACAATTTTATAAGATTAAGCTTGGAATCATCTCAAACTTGCATAAATGTGCTTAGATTAATTCGAAAGTAATGTAAAAGAGACCTTATTTTTGAATAGAAAGCCCAAAGAAATTTTTTTATAGAACGATAAAGAAAACGATACTGTATTTTTTTCCGTTATTTTGTCTTTGTTCAACTAATGTCATAATAATAAAATTTTGACAAACACTTATTTGTTATAAAAAATGGGAATGAGTATTTTTTGAATAACTTTTGGTAAAAATAAGAGAGAGAATTGCAATTTTTACAATTAGACAGAGTCTACCAACTGTGAACATATGAGAGACTTAAATTTAATTTTTTAACATTTTAAATATTCTAGTCTGAATTTTCAATCTCTTTTAGCATTTTTGGTAAAAACAAAATTATTTTTTTACTTATACGTTTTTAATAAAAAGCTTGTCAGCGCAGCTTCTTTAAAACTAAAATATTGAACTCACATATTCATATGAGCTACAATCTATTTTACTGTAAACTTTTTTCATTATTATCACTCCAGTTTTATAGATACACATTTGCAATGGAGCTTTAAGTCAGGGAGAACAGCTGCAAACCATAGTAATCAATTCCTATTTCGCGTCTGTCTGTAACGGAGACTATCCATAATGAGGAAGAGGGGATGCTGTCTGTGATGGAGAGCAGGATCATTACATAAAAAAGAAAAAATTCTTTGAATTTTGTTTATCATCGACTCAGAAATTGATTATATTACTATGAAATTGCTCTCAGATTATGTTTAGTTTATATTTATATATCAAAACTAAATACTTTGTCTAGATTTTAATGATTTAAGAAAATTTAATCAAGCATAAAAGTGCTTCATCAATAAGATATATAGAAAACTTATATTATGATGATGAATTCGTTTTATCTATTATTATATCTACTTATATTGATTCATTATTAATTCATCAATGAGAACGATCAAGCCTTAAAATAAACTCGACTCTTTCTTTTTCTATTGGCAAAACTAATTTATAGTGTCTATTTTTGACATTCATTAGTATTTATTGCTAATTATCGTGATTATATACATCTAACTTAAAAATTTTTATTAATATGAAATATACGTAGTTGATCCAATTTTTATACATTGAATTAAACTAGAACTTTCGATCCGTCCAAGAGTCATCAACAGTAGTAATGATGTTAAAATTGTAATAATGAATCAACCTATGTGACTACGATTTTATATAACATTTCAATAAATATGAATAAATAATAAGTAATCTGAATCACTGTCGTTTTTCTTTCTATTATGTGAGATGAGAAAAATAAAAAGGAAAGAATTTTTATTTGCATAAGATGATGCGAAAAATCAATTTAGGCGTTATGTAAAAATATATTGATATTGACTTGGAGAATTCTATTTAGTATTTAATAAGAAAAGAGTGAATGAAGTCTTTTAAACGTATTTGTTTTCCGAATTTTCGTTAAGGAAATTTTTTTATAGACTTCGTCTTTTTTTTTCAACATATGAAATAATTAAAACGAAAATAAGAAAAAATATTAACCATAAATCTCCTTGAACATATGATAATTAAACGATCATTTGATAGCACTCGTTTACCAACATGTTTATATATATTGATGGAGTTCTGTTAACCAACAATGTGGTAAAGTCTACCTTTTGAAATTTATTTTGACGATGTTTCGTTAGTTCACATGTCTATCTTATAGTCTTAGTGGAATTCGGATACCATTCAGTTAACGTAGACATCTAATTTATATAAAAAAAACTAATTAATCTCGCAAAATAGGTACATTAAATATCATAAGAGATCTTTATAAACTTAATTGAATTATATTATTAGAATTATTTTTCTGTTCCTAACATGTAGACAAATTATTATCAGATCTTGTCATAACATTATTAATTATCCGTTTGCTCTTCCTGTAACCAATCTTTTTTAATGTAAAATGTAAAACTATTTCATTTCATGTCGAATAAAAACTTCCTTATAGGAAATTGTTCATTTATATAAATAGTATACTCTTAATATATGCAATAAAATATATAATAATTATTTTTCTATAAAAACATATTGAATATTTAATATCATTACTATCTATGTTCATCGAAATATATTTCTATCGTTGTTGCTTTCTTTATTATAATAATTTATATATAGTTTGATGTTCTGATCTTTTGGGTTCATGAAAA
>JAJEKB010023117.1:0-11327 GCA_022393335.1 Macrotrachela quadricornifera | reverse complement strand
ATAATCCAGCTTTTCTGTGAAATAATTTTTTTCTTCAAATAAATATTACGATATACTTTAACGTAACAAAACTTTGTAGAATAATTAATCTCAATATCATTTATGACGTTGTTCTAAACTCTCATTCATTTACCAACTGTCCAGTTTCATATCGATATCCTATGTAAATATTATAAATGATGTTCTAAACTTGTAATTTGTTTATCATTTGAGGTAACATAGAGATAAAACTATTTCCTGAGACTTTTATTAACAAGGTCGAAATGCATCATAGCGACTAGAATCATACTTTTAACATATTTCAAAATATGTCTAAATGAGAAGAAAAGTTTTCATTAAACTGCTTGTCGAAGATTCTTAGTTATATCTTTGAACAGATTACAATGATTGACCTGAACGTGTTTTTAGTAATTGATTGGATTTGATCATTTGCATAAGTGAATTAGTACTTCAACTATTAAGTAATCGGTTTCCATTAATATGTCCTTTCTGAAATCGACTTTTATATTGAGCATGTGGGTATAGTAGCAAATGAACGAAAGTTTTTTTAGCGAAACTTTTTCAGCAAAATACAAATTAGGTAAAAAAATAATAGCGAAAATGTTTTTTCATAAATTACGGAAAGGAAAACAACGAAGTGAATAATAACGAAAATCTTAGTTTAATTAAATGAAAAATAATATTTAATTAAACTTAAGACAAATAATGTAATACATGAGCATTAGCTTATATAAAAAAGTACCAACTTAGAAGTGGAGTATTTGAATGAGAAAATTAATGAACAGTTACAGAGTTTTGAGTTACAAGTATAGATGAACCGTAAATAAATTCCGACGACATAATTTGTTTTTATCCATGACGTTCTGTTTATATTTGAATTTGTGTTCGAATACGGCAACTTGTGTCGTTTTGCTTTTTTCTGTTTATCACAAATAATTTTTCCGAATTGTTGTCGAAATGCTATTTCTTAACGTTAGAAATATTCGAACAACTGTCAAACATTTAGATAAAATTTGTTCAAACGGTATTTGAATTTGTTGTGCCAACTTACATGACAAAAGAAAAATATATATTTTTCAAGAAAAGATAAACGCTCATCCTCGACGAAGTTGTATGTACGAAACTTCAGGATCGATACATTCCAGTATTTTGGAAGTACTCGTGTTGACCACTGATATTTAGCCTCTTGGGGATGGTGGTACAAGGATTGTACCACCTATTTTTCGACAAGAAAAATGTTATGTTCCGCATTAAGCTGTTATCACCTGCAAGCTAGGAGGTCGTTCCGACTGCCATTCCATGCATATATTTTATGAAACATGACCTAAAAAGAGTGTTGAAGTGTATAGGCGTAGGAATTTGAATCTCACATCCTGGTCCTCATAAACACGACAGACATCTTATCAACGAGTCGTCACAGACGCGACAAACACCTTTAGTAAAACTTTCTCTCTGTCACAGATCGTGACGGACATTACTAAGAGACTATTACAGACTGTTAGCGAAACCGTATCACAACTAGCGTCGGTCGTATTGTTGTTAATTAACCCTTTGACAGGCGACTTTTGGACGGTCAACTTATGTCAATATTAATAGCTTTATTAGCTCGGTCTTGATCCAGATTATAACCTTCAAGAAGATGGAATCAACAATATCGGATTACTTCATGTGTGATGAGGCTATTCATTGCGATCAAGATAAGCATTTTAATGTAAAATTCCAGTAACGTTAGAAAAATTAATCAGTTCTGTTCTGCGATACGTTCGATTTTATCTTATGAGCAAAATGATAGTCGAATGTGACAAACTTCTATTTAATAAAAGCGATACGGCTTTAGAAGAGGAACAAGAACACACTTCTGTGTTAAGACACAATCGAACTTTCAAGTCTGTCAAACCTCTTCTGTCTCTTTTTAAAAGTAAAAACGAGAGACGCACATCTTTATAATTGACTGTAGAAGGAGAGCATAAGTATTGAAACCAAAAGTTGCATATCCAAAAATTAATTTTATATGATATATGCAGTGATGTTTTCCTTTCTAGCAGAGTCATCGTGCCTATTTTATTATATTTCTATAATAACAAATAAAAAAGTGGTTCATATATGGACCACTGTCCGTCAAAGAGTTAATGATAGTTAGATGTTGTTACAAATTTTAACCCCACAGGGATTGCTCTAACAGCTTTCTTTTCTTTTTCTTTCTCTCGTATACATACTTCTCAGATGTTGTCTTTTCTTTCTGCTCTATATACGGACACTATGATCACTGTTCCTCTTATTTTGATGCATCGCGTAAGGCTTTTGTGTAATCATTCTGAGCCAAATACAAGAAATTGACATAAGAACCATTTTTCAATTGAAAAATAAATCCATCTTCAAAGCGTTAAAATATTCAAAGAAATCTGACACTTCTAGAAGTTGTGCAGTTTCCTCTATAAATTCAATGGATAAAAGAGCAAGAACCAGTGTACTTCGAAAAGATAAACATGTATTTTCATCTTCAAGATATATTACTGATAAACTAAGAAGTTGAACCTGTTCATAAATATTTTCCTGAAAGCAGACTTATAACACATGGAAAATCTAAACAAGAAACATAAATTGGAAATTTTGAATAATCAATGATTTCACTCTGTTGAAATTTCAAGCAGTGAATTGTGTCGGACATAAATCAAATGTTTTATCGAGAAACATTCATTTAGAAGAGAACAATGTTTCAAGTTGTTTACCAGTTACAAATAAAATCATTCGTTTGTTTCTAATACACCTGTCAGTGCAAACAAATGGTCGACTATTGAGTGTTTGTCGGTAACAATTAGAAATATAAAAATTAGTAGTTGTAGGTATTGGTGAAGTTATATTTTGACGAAAACGATTTAAAATAGATTCTATAAAGAATAGTGACACATTACAAATTAAAATGAGTAAATAACTAACTTGCATCGGCAGGAAGTAGTGCAAAGACAAGAACAATTGAAAAGAGATCAGAGAAAGCTAATTCTTCTTCTTCATATTTTTTGATACAAATGTTGTTTCATCTTCCACCCTCTTTTTTACCTTATTTTTCAAATCTGGGAGTTCAATACGTTCGGGTGCAAGTAATTGTTGATGTTTTCTATTAGCTTTAATGAATTGGTTGTTTAAATTAGTATGAACATTTGCTACACAACTATTTCATTGACAGATCCAGTATTTAACTTTTTTTTCTCGACTCATTTAATCGATAAACATATCCGATGTGCTCGTTTTATCTAACCATCCTCAAAATGAAGCAAAATGTAGAAATTCTGATGCATTGACGTTATATGAATAGGCATCAATTATATTTGATTAGTATTCATTTTTTTGAGTCGTTTACAAATAAATTCTATTCACGATCGATGACAACTCATGGTGAGCATTTTATTATTTGTCTTAAATTGTATCGAGTTTGACTCTGGATATTTCTTTCGATAATGGAATGGAATGAATGAAAAAATTTCTCAGTTTGAGCTGTACAAATCTGTTTATTTATCCATGCTCTGATTTAGATGTTGATAAATAGACATTATCATGTATTAATATTGGGAAACCATTAGTTAATCTTTGATAGGGATGCAACAAATTCATTTTTCCTGAACAAAACTTGTAAATTTTCGATAGGAGAACCTCACAAATCCAACCAAATCTCGATTTCAGTTATAAGTAGTTTTCTTCGCTCTATCTGATACTGATATTTGTTGACCAAATGTGGAAAGAGAATTTCTAAGATTTGGTTGGATTTGTGGGATCCTCCTGTCGAAAATTCATTTTCTAGACTGAAAGAATAGGGTCTACAAAACGAAATTCACCTGTGTCTGTCCGTCTGTCGGTAACGTGGTCAAAATGACGATTATTGTTTAATTATTTATATGTAGTTCATGATAAAATATAAAAACGTTTTATGTCAAAGTAAGCAGTCAAATAGTCATATACGTAACAGTTCATGATACCAGATGCAAATGGTTTTTGTATTTGAGCAGTATTTTTCTCACGATTAGACATCGATTTTGATATGCATACAGAAAAATTCTTATAATGACGCAATTTGAACTCAAACAAAGAACCATATGAAATTATTTAAAGAATATGTTTTTTGTCTATCATAGTTTTATGTTGAAACTCACTTGTATAGTTCTAATTATTTGATAAAGCATCTAGTTGCTGATACAGCATTGAATAATAAACTAATCAAAAAATAAATAATTAAACAATGATTGTCATTTTTAACCAGCATTGGTGAATTAATTTAAAACATTATGACGCGGTAATGTTTATGATCTTCTCCACAACCGTTACAAGCATAGTTACCAGATGGAATTACAAACAAGTCATTATGTTATACACAATCAAACATATTGAATCCTCGTTCACATCTATGAACAATTATATCGACATTCCTATTCTGTCAGTCTAGGACAAAGTGAATCAACAGTCGATGAAAGTTACTTGTAAGATTTATTCAGAAAAAAAATGGATTTGTTGCACACCTAGTCTTTGATGAATTTTTCCTTCTGTTTAGCATTTTTCCACTTTTGCCAGAGAAAAAGTCAAGAATGAAGAAGAGAGCAAAATCAAACTAGCAATAAGAAAAGATACGGCTGAGTAAGCCTTAGCACTAGAATATTTGTATTCTTTTTTCGGTATACAGTATATGTTAACAAATGACAAAAACGAAAGTAGATACGAATACTGTAAAATCCTTTGTCTAAAGAGGCTACAGGACGTTATCAATGATGATGCAACCAAATAGTTCTGGGTCGCCGATTATTGATCTTGATGACGATGTTCTCCAAAGGCATGGACAAGTTATGTTAAGCCCATAAACTTCGAGCAGTTCCATCTGATTATTACATTGAGCTTGTTTTTCATCACTTGTCGGCTAAGAAGAAAAGTATTATAAGTAAAGTGCAGTCAAATCGAAGAAGTCACAAAGTTTTTGCTTTGGACAATTTTATAATGTTTAAAAGTTTATTTACATCGCCGGACTAGAATGGCTCATGATCAATAAAACGACTAAAAGTGGCTTGGTAGGAATCAAGATACATGTGTGTGTGTTAAGAACGTACAGATGGTAATAGGCATCAATTTTTCAAGGTGGGCCGCATAGGAAAAGACCATCGCGTATGTCTGTGTAGTAGTTTTCAAGCTCATAGATAGTCTTGTCCGTTTCTACTTCGGTATGCTCAGACTTTTCTTGTATAATTAATTCTTTCAAGTACAGCCAATCAGTATCAGACAATGTAACCCGTTCGACAGTAGTTGCGAGACCAAGCGTGTAGAGGAGCAATATATGACGAAAAAGCCATAATGATGTTTTTGTCGTCACTAGTACATTGGCTCATCTGAGTTGCGATTACGCGTTACATAAAAAGCGTCAAAACTTTGCGCAAATAGAACTAATTCAAGAATGAATCAAGCAGAATTAAACGAGAAAAATATTTGTTGACACATAAAGGGAAGTTTAGATCGATTATTCAGAAATTTTGGTTTTACATAACGAGAAAACTCAAAAGTATTAATCCTAATACTCTCAATATGGGTCATTTTTGATCCACATGGAATAGTTAAAAATATAGTGAAGTTATTTTATAATTTCCTGGTTTTTAAAAGCAAGTAGGATGTGTCACGAATTGAATAAAATTTTAAAAAATGTGTGGGATACAATACTTGCTTTCAAAAACCAAGAAATTATAGAATATCTTCACTGTATTTTTAACTCTTCAGTATGCGTCAAAAATGAGTCATGCTGGGAATACTAGAGTTAAATGATAGAATTGCTTCATGCAGCAAACGTAAATGCATTCAGAAAGAAATGATTGTTAGTCAAATACGCGAACATCCCATTTGAAACAAAACTTAGTTTTATCTATAACCATGTGTAGAGCTTGGAAAGTTATATCTACCAACACTAAATTCGATGCTATTTGAAAGAGAACACATGTATCGAATATTGATCCAAGTCTACGAACAGTCAAATAACCCTCCAAAAACACCTACGAAGACACACACGTAGCTTTTTTTCACTAAAATCTTTCATCTAGATCTATTTCTCCAAAGTATTCAAATTGATTAAATTCTTTTCTTTCGACATCAAAACATAGTGACGAGCATCTTCCATGGGATAATAGCTCCAAAAACACATGAGATCTTTAAAGACAACGCACCGAAAGCTATCCTATTTTTCAGAGCTCAATGAGTTGTGTCTACAATAAAAAAAAAGTCAATGTTCCGATCGTTCCTGTAGAAACATATGACTCGCACAATGGAGTGATAAAAAATAACTAAATTTTTCACACTCGAGAAATATTATAAAATGAAAATACGTTAGTAGTATATCACTATTTTAATATTGATTTATTAAAATCTCATCGTTTTTGTAGACGAAATATGAAGAAATATCAGAATCGTTTGACAGAATGCTACGGTTTTCTTCGGGACTATCAGAAAAACTTATTTTCGAATTTTGATTTAAAACTTTGCATCGAGATAGGTCTTGACGAGAATATTTTATTGTGAAAATCTCAGATCTTTCCGTTGCCCCTATTCGAAAATAAGACTAATAAAAGCGTATCTTTTTTATATTGCTCATTTATACGAGCATATTCGATGTTCCTATTTTAGGATAGAAACAACGAAAAGATCTAAGATTTTCACAATGAAATATACTCATCAAGACTTATCTCCGTGCAAAGTTTCAAATCAAAATTCGAAACTAAGTTTTTCTGATAGTCCTGAAGAAGACCGTAGCATTCTGTTGAACAATTCTGACATTTCTTCATATTTCGTCTACAAAAGCGATGAGATCTTAATAAACCAATATTAAAACAATGATATATTTAGAGTTATCTAAAAGTAGTAGCGAAGGTACTTTTTTTTCTTATAAAAAAAATGAAAACATTTTCTTTTTTTACCAAAAGATAAAGCGTCTTTCGATCTATTTTTTTGTGATATTTAATTGCTATTTAACTAATGTTATTATAATAAAATTTCCATAAGAACTGTTTTTTGATGAAAAACTTGTTGGTAACACAGTAGATCATTATTGATGGGACGAAAAAAAATAGAACACTTCTACACCTCGTTTTACCATCAGTTAATACGTCATATTAACAAACCAAGTATATCAGAAGATGCAGCGTGAAAAGCTCTACAATTTATAAAGGACTAGATATTTTATAAATGTACTTTTTTGTTTTGTAAATGATCGAAAATCTGAACGGTCACTTATGAATATTGCGAGTATGAGATAGATTTTTTTGTAAAAGGCGAATTCGTTCTTTCTAATCTAATCTTCCCATAATTGTTCTTTATAACTTGCAGAGCTTTTCACGCTGCATCTTCTGATATATTTGATTTTTTGAATGCAACTTAATAAGTAATAACGAAATGAAGAACAAAAATGTCCTATCCGTGATGATCTACTGCTACCAACAAGTTATCAACAAAATAGTTCTTATGGAAATTTTATTATCATAAAATTAATTCAATAGCGATCAAATAGCATAAAAAGATAGAGTGAAAGGCACTCTGTCTCTTGGTAACCAAAGAATTCATTTCAAGCTTTGTATGAGAAAAAAAGTACCTCCGCCACTACTTTTGGCTAACCTTAAGTATTTCGTACACTTTCATATACCAATACTAAATTCAAAACTTCTTCAAAATTTTCTTCTGTAAATACTATCATCATAGTTGTATGTTGATTCCGTATTATGGGAGATAATTCAAACTCATTTCCTTCCTGTCTCACAAAACCCATATCAATGATTCTTTGCAAATTCTCTCATAATGTTTCTATAAAAGCAATTTTCATATATTGCACATGTATTTAGAAACTTGTAGACCAAATAGGATCTATCAGGAAAGATTAATCGATGCTTGACTTTAAGCAACAAAATATACTTAGCAACATATTCATCACATATTCTCATGTTAGAGATGAAAAAGAAAGGCTATCCATCTAAACTATCTTCAGTAGAAACGTACAAACGAATCAACAAAAGTATAACAAAAACCAAGCATCGATATTTACAATCCAGTATCGCTTAAAAATAAAGAAATTGAGATAATGAATGTAGCTGTCAAACACAGACATGATATATATGATTTTTCATTGATCTAAAAGAAGAACAAAGGAATATTGGGTCTGAAAAACAAGTAGAAACTTCTGTTTGGAAGTTGATCACACAACACACTTTTGCTTTATCTCACACAATATCACTCAATTACATCAAGATTTAAATATTATCTTTGTCAACGTAACACCTTGCTTCAGTCGAATTACATGTAATAATCATGTAAATTTCGATAGTAGATTGCCGCTAGTTTCATCCAAGAATAAAACTTAAAAAGTTAACTTAAACTTATTAGTTATAAGGATAAATAGATTGTTGACACTTCCTATCCATACTTCTCTTGTTCGACTATTCAACAGCAGTAATATGCATTTGGAATATTCCTTGAATCTATTTGACTAGCTGTACTATTTTCTAATACGTACTAATGGGATAAATCGCCCATACAATGAGTCGACGTTAACTACTAATCCTTTGGCTAATTGATTCGCCACTATTATAAATAAAATTAAGACATCTCCCGAACACGGCAAACAGTAGAAATTCTTTTAACGAAAAAAGACCACTAATAATATTTTTCATTAAAGTTGATCTAAGTGAAATCGAATTATTTTCAATTCATCCCATATTTCTATTTACAAAGAAGCTTTATAAAAATTACTCTGATATTGATAAACTATTTTAACAAATAACAATATCATATTTCTAATGATTTTTTATGCTATTAAAATTCGCTTATTATCATTTGTTGATGTTGATCCTATTTGTATAAATGTTTTCATATTATATGAGATATTACTTTTTAAATTCATATTTTATTTTGTGTAGTAAATGAATGTACAGAAGATGGAGTCCGTCGGGTGCATGATTTTTTAAACCTTCACCTTCATCCTCAAGAATTAGAGGAGAAATTGTACAAATTTGCCCTAGAAGATAATCATTGAAGTTACAATACTATTTAAAATAATTAATAAATTTTCATTAAAATTATTATAATTAAGGTATTAGTCCCTATTCATTATTGTGTTAGTTTATGTGTCAATCAGGAAAGATAATGAGTATGGCCGATTGTGTGATTTGAATTAACGATGGTTCATGTGCAATAATCGTCATTATTTCTCTTATTGATAAATTGTGAGGATGTTTTTCTTTGTCTAATACTTTCAAGTTTTCCTAATCTTTTGTATGATTATTTTCAAATCATATGTGAGTATATTGATGAAATATGGATTGTACCGATTGTATTTGTTGTTGTTTCATCATATGTTTGTTTTATTTTTGAACCTACACGACGTGATCTTCTTAACATTTCTTGTTTTTTTTATCTGTTTTTCTTGTCTGTGATATTCCATATTCTTTTAGTCTTGCTTGCATTTTTCTTCTTGTCTACCCAATGTGTGATGCTATACTTGTAAGGTAGACTACCTGATAGATGATGCCAAATTATAAGTTTGTTGGAGTTTTATCTTTATTCTTATAAAAATTGTCTAACTTTAGGTGGTGGTTTTAGAAATATGATAATTGTTGTGTTTGCTCTGACATATTTTGATAAATGTCTTATTCTCTTGATAAACTTATTTGTTGAATTTCCTATATATGATATAGCAATTCTTATTTTTTATTTCTTTGTTATTTTCTATTGTATCTACATTATTTGTTTATTTTATTACATTTTTGAATATGTCTGTTTAAAGTAAGTCTTATTCGATATTCAACAAAATTGAATCGATATCCATATATCCTTGTGATGGATCTTATGCATTCAAATTCCTTGCAAATTTACATTCCATGATTAGGATATACGTATAGCACGCTATACAACATTATTGACAACTACAATTTTTTTTGGTATAAACGATATTCGTTTAGTTAGAAGCTCTGTGTAAAGATTTTTACTAAATAAAGATGTTGAGAATTTTGTTTTATTACTTTTAATGGAGATATCAAAGAACGAAAGATTTTCATAATTTTCTTCGACATATGTGAATTGTCAAATCCTTATGGAAGCCATTAAATATTTGTTTGATGTTTCTTACGACAGCGTCATTATTTATTAGAGTAAAAGTATTATCAACGTATCTTCGATACTAAATTAAACTATAATTTTGTAATTTTTCCATTATATTATCTTCCACATGATTCATGAAAACATCAGACATACTTGGTACCCGTGGAGAGTCTATCGACTCATCATTATGTTGAGTATGGAAATGGTTATTAAATGAATTATCCATACATATGATAAAAATAAAGCGCGAAAGAAAGGAAAGAAAATACGTATATACATAGTTGTGATATTATTATCGGTGTAATATCTTAATGCACACCTTTCCTTCGCATATATTATCAAGAACAATCATAAGCAAATCTGCCTATTGACTAAAAATTGGCCTTGATGGGAAATTTCAGATTCACATCTTATATGCCCACCATCACACCCTTACCCTCACACTCGTGCAGCAGTTACTAAATTATGGATAGTATAATGAATATAAATAGAACGATCATCGAGTATACTTTAACCCATATAAGTGGGCAATTGTAACTTTATACTTTTCTTTCTTTTCATTTATCGCCTTATACACCCATACTTTTTTCACACACCTCCACTATACAACACTACAGCCTTATGTATATATATCTGTCGTCTAATGCTGAAATAAAACATAACTATCATCATTTTTCATCAAATCATTCATTAAATTGGTAAGATTTCACATTATATTCTTTTCTTTTTTTAACATAAAAGCATGTAGAAAATCTCTACTATGTATGCTTATCATCTAAAAGTGTTCAATTCGCTTACTATTCTTCTATTTTGACTAGCTACTTCTATAATTGTGTATGTGAAAATAGTGATCGATTATTTTTCTTTATTCTAGATATTATTGATACAAATTCATAGATTCGGTCAAAATGAATCGTGTATATCTTATGTTATTCTTCGTACTAATTGGTATGTCTTTTATACATATATATAATCAATTTTCCAATCTATTGTCATTTTTATTGTAGTGATCGGAATTTCCATTGCAGCCTCACCATCAGACTGTGATGCGAACTGTAACAGCTCCACTGATCTCGTTCTATGTTGTAAACATTTCGGTTATGATAATGGTTGGTGTATTGGTGGTAAATCAACATGTTACAATAATTCATAAACAATTGTCCATTTTATGTACTATGTATAATCCAGCTTTTCTGTGAAATAATTTTTTTCTTCAAATAAATATT
>JAJEKB010023106.1:0-16779 GCA_022393335.1 Macrotrachela quadricornifera | reverse complement strand
AAAACTATCAAAATTTGTTTTCTTTATTCGTATTATTCTTTTTAATTGATTGTATGCTTTTTTTTTTAATTTTTTTTTCAATATGAATATGTGATACATATATATGAATTGGGATAAGATTTACTTAGTAAATATTAGTAAAAAAATTTTCATTTAAAAATATCTTTGAAAGTGAACGTAATAAAACTGCTGTTAATTATTATCAAAAAAAAAATTAACAGAAAAATCATTTCAATTCTTTTTATTCGAGTTTATATCATTTACCTATGTTTTCTTATTCTTTCGATTTTGATAACTGTACGATATTCTTTTCTTTCAAGTCATTAATTCTGGTGAATAGTTCTGCTAATTGTATTCATAATAAGAGAATGTGTTTATATTTCCATATGTCAGATTTAATTTTAATTCCTTTCAAAAGAAATGACTAGTGAATAAAGCATACTGTTTTCGAATATCAATAAATAATGCTAATAGAATATATGAGACTATAGGAAAAATAAATTTATAAACAGGGGATCTTTGCGATGTAATGATATTGATATTATTCTTTATATTGACACTATTTGTCGTTAATATAAACAAATATTTTCAATTGTTAAATAACTATAAGATTACTATTGTACTAATGAGTATTTGATTAAATAATCTAATTAATAGATACTAGAAGATACACTTTAGACACATTTGTATTATGTTTCATTCTTGTACGCGATGTCGTAAGTACTACTTATAGACTTCTTGAACTAGTAAATCATTAATTATAGCTATTTGAAAAATAAACATTTATGTATTCTTTATAAGTATATTCATATGACTATTCATTTGATCTTAAGCTCTATTAAAAAATTTTCGGTACTAATGCTCATTTCAGAGTTAAGCGGTCTTGAACATTTTTTAAATTATTTTAAAACAAAAGACAGATACATCTTCGATCTTAAGCATTATGTAGTCTGGACATTGCTTTAGATTATTACAAAAGTCAACGAAGAAATCCTAACTACGTCTCTTCTGAGATACGTTCTGAGTTTTGAAGATGAATCTAACCGTCTTTGAAAAAAATATACTTTCACAAGTATAATATAATAGGCAGATAGTTTAGCTTTTTCTCTATCGATCCACGCAAATCCGAGCTCCACAATTGTTTATGTTCCAAAAATATAAAGATTATACTGAATGCTACTCACTAAATTTCTTTAAAAATCTGACCAGTTGACAAATAATATTAAACTTTCGATTTTTACTAATTTTCGTATTGAAAGATTTAAAGATATGAGTATTATTGGAAGGTTTCATATAAGATCTCAATACAAAAGTAGACTTGAAGCTGAATTCGAATCAATACTATATAACTGTTTTTACTTATGCTCATTATATACAGAATAGAATCTAACTTCTAGTTATTAAAAGTCATCGTGTTAATTAATTATTCGTATAACTATTGTATGTTTAGTCGATTATCGCAATCGTAAAGAAAAGAATTTATATTCATTGGACGATAAATCTTGTTTATTTACATGCTACAATAATATTTTACAAAAGGAGTATGTTTGAATTAAAATGAAAAACAGTTATTTCTTAAAAGAAATTATTAAAAGTTTTCCGATAATTGTATTGATATTTAATGTAAAACCCAAGTGGTTCATAGCCACAAGCATAAAAAACTGTTGTAATTGTATAGCTTCATCCAATATTAGAACATGCGACACTTCTTGTATTGATTGCTTATTGTTTCAGAAAAGACCACTCAGAATACTTTTTGATTTTTGGATTATTAATAAGTCAGATGCTAATTGCCAATTAGCATCAACATCAATAATGAAAAATAAAACAGTATTGGTTACACTATCATGATTCTTGAACAAGGAAACAGAACGATAAGCTCCATTCATTGCTGGTCAATAAAGATATTCAATTTGATCCCAAGCAAAATCATTAGAATACATAGGGGTATCCAAAAAGTAGTGGCAACGACATTTCAGTACCACATATTAAGTTTGATAAAAGTTTCTTTTTGCATAGGATGATAGAGGAAAAAATGCTTTCTTTCTATGTTATTTGATTACTTGTTACTCTTTAATTATGAATAGCTTTTGATAGAAACAAGATAAAGAGTTGCAATTTTCATCATTCGAAGGAGGATGTGTTACCTCATAGTTTCATGTATTACTTAATGGTTTCGAATAATAATTAAGTGGTGAATCACTAATTTTCGACAAAGTAATGATATCATATGAAAATGGCATAGAAGTTCAATTCTATGAAGTGGATGAGATTTGTGAACCTACTATCTACAACGAAAGCCTCATTTTTTAGTGTTCCACTTATAGTTTTGGAATAGAACAAGATAAAACGTTTCGGGAATGAGGCAGCCAATGTGGATCATAGGCAAACAGATCTCATCTACTTCATAGAATTGAACCTCTATGCCATCTTCATATGATGTCATTACTTTTCCCAAAATTAATGATTCACCATTTAAGTATCATTTAAGACCATTAAGTAATACATGGAACTATGAAATGACATATCTTCTTTCGAATGGTGAAAACCGCAACTCTTTATCTTGTTCCTATCAAAAGTTATTCACAATTAAAAAGTGACAAGTAACTTATAGACCACTCTATATAACTGTTACACATGATAGACAAACTAGTCTTGTTAGGACTTTAAATTATGCTGCCAATTGAAGTATAATCAAATAGTATAGAAAGAAAGAGCATTTTCCCCTCTATTATCTTATGTAAAAAGAAACTTTTATCAAATTTAATATGTAGTACTAAAATATCATTGCCATTACTTTTTTTGATACCCCTATGCATTTCTCAATTACCTTGAAAGAACACAGTTCTGGAAATTCAGCTATGACTGATAATAGTTGTCTTACAATAGACCAATGTTCTGCTCTGTAGTATGCATCTTTCAAGAAATTCATAACGATTTCATAATCTTTATAGAAAGAAGAGAACGTTTTTAGCAAGATTCATCGCAATCAACTTCGATATTTCAAAGAATATCGTACCTGGCTTTTATCTTTACAGACTTCTTCAGCTCATCCTTAACTAAATCATTTCACATAAAATCTCCAACACAAGGTGCCAAATGATCCAGGATGTGATGAAAGATTCCTTTCATTTAATTTCGAAAAAATCCTCTAGCCATGACCGTTAAGAGATAAGTAATCATCTGTAGATTGCCATCAGCCTTTATAATTAGTGGAAGTAAACCACTCTTTGAATTCTTTCTTGCCCTGAATGTTTGGTGACATCAGAACATCATCATCTAGCGGCTTGTGATCACTGTCTTGTCTAGAAAATGTGCTTGCAGCAGTTGTGGGTGTATGAAAGACAAAATCATCATACAACCATTCGAATGGCTCTTCTGCCTCTTCGCTCAGCTTAATCGAGGCAGCCACAGCCTTTCTGCATAGCGTGCAAGCCCAGAAATTGTACTTGTACAGTGAAGAAGAGCCATTAATAGAACTGATCATCGACGGAAAATCTCACGTATTTATCCGATGAACAGTCTAAACACGGATCGCTAATGCTTTAGTCACCCATTGAAGGCAAGCAGTCGATCGTTTTGACTTGTGAAAAACATCTACTCATAATTGACAAGCATGTCTTCGATGTCGTAAACTGAGAAAAGCTTTTCAACGATATGAACAGATTGTATAATGGTATAAATTTGTTGGTTTTAGATCATAAGAACCAGCTAAAAGCAGATGTTCCAGCTCCGATCTGTAGTCAACCGGCAAATCGTTCGATGGTCCCATAAGACATTCTAGAGAAGTACGTTCTTCATTACATGAAACGTAAACCTGCACAAAAGTGAGTAAATGAATTAACAACGTACTAATAGATTTGCCTTCTCGTTTTTTCTTGCAAAATAAAACAAGTATCGTCACTATTGGCATCCATCATTTTTATTATATAATCGAAAAATTTAAATTAATCTGACAAACAAAGAAATACTTCAAGATAAATTGATCATTGTAAGCTCTCTCGATCAAGAGAAGTAAGTCCTACCTGTGAAGGGTGAGAAAAATTCTGCTCTAGCGATTGTATTCGAAAAAAGAAAACTACAAAAAAAAACAAGGGAAGGAATGACTCTCAATCGAACAAAACACACATATATAAGAAGAAAAAGAAACAGAGAAGGAATGAAATCAGAGATAACATTCTTTGTTGAAAAACAGAATATGACAGGAAGAAGCACAAAACGCTATGTGAATGGAAAGAAGAAAGAATGTTTATAAACGTGATGTGTTCCAGAGAAGTGACAAAGATGCCAAGGAGAATCGTTATCGCTAATAATCAACGATTCTACGACTGGTTATCGAAACATGTACATGATCAGCTCGAATCAACCACATATTCATTCAGAGCGAAGAGAAAAAAAGCGTCTTCCAGCTCCCATCTCTCGTTCTTAATCTATCCACAACTATAAATGATCACACGCGTGATAGCGTTGTAGAATTGCCGCAAGTCAGACACCATTGGAAAAGTAACACCCTGTTTCACATACGGACCACGGAGAAAATTATTGTATAGAACTAATATTGACACCAAATCGAACATTTTCTGCTATCTGCCAACGGCTCAGCGTGAATGTTGATTTGGACATCAAGTATCCCTATACAATCCAACCACAATACTCATAGTCCCAATAGAACGGTCAGATTCAAGTCATTATTTTGAAGGAAAATACGACAGTGGTCATGGAATGAACATCTTTGCGGAGTAGAGGAAAATTCTGTTACTAATTATTGAATGCAACTTGAAATTATGCATAAATAAAATATCAGTATTCATTTTAAGAGAAAGGAAACAGTTCGAAATGTTCTGAATTGGCTATAGTCGTCATACCGCCTAGCTAATCAATTTAGAATGACTGCTTCTGATCATATTCTCTTATTACATCGTGATTTTCACGGAATTCTAAAGAAGAACTGACTTAGTACAAATGCAAACTAGCTGGATCTCGCACATCTTTCTTTTATTTATTCGTTTCATTGATGAGAAACAGAGGTGACCTTGACTTCTGATTCGTATCCACAATGATCACAGAATATCTATACCGAAATTGGCAAAAATTTCACAAATTGATCGGTCGTTCATCGAGATTATACGTAAAAGTTCTCATAGACATATACTGAAAGAACATCTGAAAGGACACCTTTTTCATGAGGGTTTGAACACTTGTCCAGGACTTTAGAAGCAACATTTTTATATGAAAAGATGCGTCTTTTCATTCTCTACAATGTATCAAAAAATTCACTTTAGACTCTCTCAAAAAAGTACTGAAAGGATAGCAAAGAACGGCTAAAAGTAATGTTAAGAACACTACAAAATTCGTCATTTTACCTATATCAAAGTGGTTTAAAATAGTTTGGCCAATATAGTAAGATAGGAAAATAGTCTAGTTTTGTAGAACTGATTTCATTCTATCGATTGATGTATGATGGTAATACCTTCGATTAAGTTTTTATGATAAAAAAATTTAAAGAAAAAAATTGAAAAAATTCTCATGTTTTTATGCGACAGACGTGAGAAAGAAAAATATGAGGTGTCAGAATCGGGCAAAAGTATGTCCGAGAGAGTTGAAAATTTGCACATCGAGCTAACTTTTTTGTGCTCTTTTATATGGCATATTCACTTTTCAAAGTCAAAAAGTTTCGGCAACCTTCCTATATGATTTTGAGTGGTGGCCTCATGGGCTCTCTCTTAAATCGTATAATAATATTTCATTATGAAAAAATGCTCACAGTTCTATTAGATATTAAATATAAAAAGTAGGAGTATCATTCTGGTTTGATATCATCAAAATGCAAGTTACGTATACAACAACAACAATTTCTTGTTTTTTATTTATTTTCTTCAGATATAGCTTTTAATATCAATGAGTTTTTTTCCTTGAAGCTTTATAGATCATATTGCACACATTCTATCATTATTAATTTAGTATATTCGCATCTGATATGATTGCTACTTATGTGATGAAATGTCTCAACACATTCTATCATTATTAGTTTAGTATGTTCGCATCTGATATGATTGCTACTTATGTGATGAAACGTCTCAATATGGTCGTTGTTCCATGAGTAGCGCATATAATTGTTTCGATATGATTGATAGTCAGAACATTGGAAAATGTGTTTTTCTCTAGATAAATTGTTCATAACTTGATCAATGTGAATCTCTAACTAGTATCTGTAATAAAGATGATCATATTTGTATTTATCTTCTTAAGTGGCATTCATATCCTGTTTGCCATCCAGTTTCAATGGTTAATCAACGTATCTGTCCCCTGATAACAGATAAATGATCATACCAGTGATCACGCGTAGGAATTAAAATTGAAGGCGGGAGGAAAACTTTTAGTATGAAATTTTGAATAAATTCTCAGTTAAATCGGTACAAAGTATATGCAAACTTTGGTCTTGTCATTGAAAAATAGCGAATGGTTTCCATTATAGAAGAAGTATGTACTTTCCATTAATGCATCAAGAGTTAAATTGTTTCAAGTTTAATGAAGAGCATCGTTCTATTTTGAAATTCTGCTGATGATTAAGTTAGATGCTTTATTAATTGATTTTATTTATTTTATATTAACGAATAGGAATGAACTCTACAATAGCAATCGTAACTATAACTATAATGACAACTGTAACGACGATTGCTATGCAATTGAAACGTAAGTTTTAAATTAACTTTTTATCACAAAGTGCTCTTTCTGATTCTGCTATTAATTTCCTTCTTCTGTCTCGAAGTAGTCTATCTTTGTAGTGGTTTAGTCTGACGTATCTCTTATATAATTGAAACTTGATATTTTTAGCTTCAACGAGACTACTGACAAGACAGTATCATAGAAAACGATTTTTCTGCTTAATTATTCTAGTCTATACACTATAGAATTAACTCAATTGTTTTTCAGTCATACAAGTTTCTAAGAAAAATACAAGCTGTACTGTAGGATTATGTAGTAGTTAATTTCTTATCACAAATTAACCACTTCATAAGATTATGAAATAGTTCTCAAGAATGATATCACACATTTTGGAAATCGAGGATTTCAGATATCTTCGAAGAGATGTTGTATATATTAATGACATTACAACATAATATTGAATTATTAGATAGTAATTATGTTTTATACGACTTCGAACTTCTTAATGAAATGTCGCATCGTTACAAAAGATGCCGTATCTCTGATCACACCTTTGAAAGAGATGCCGCATCTTAAGCCTAAAACTGAAAAAAGTTTTTCATAATGAGATAGAAATCCTAGAGATACATTTTTAGCATCGTTCCTAAGCTAAAATTAAAAAAAAATTATTATTCATAATGAGATGGAGATCTTAGGTATGCAGGATTTCCGTAAGGAGATGTATTTTTAGCATTGTCTCTAGACCAAAATTAAAAGAAAAAAAATCATTTTTCCATAATGAGATGGAAATCTTAGGGATGCGGTATCTCTTATAGAGATGTGATGAGAGATAGTATTTCTTGTAGAGATGTGATGAGAGATAGTATTTCTTGTAGAGATAAAGGCTAATATTTAATGTATGGAAGGTATGAATAGGGTGAACATGCTTATATATATATGTATCATCTCTGTAGAGATCTCTGAGATCCCCGATTTTTTGGATCTGTGACACTGCTGTGTTCGTCGATTACTTCTATAAAGAAACAATTTTTTCGTTGCAACCTATGCATTTATTTTGAAATATTTGAACGAAACCAATGAAACAGATCCTATATGCAGTAATACAAGAGAAATTTATGTAAAGAATCTTGTCCTGTGAATAAGTTTCAATTTTTTCTAATCAAACAGTGGTTAACTATCCAGACGTGCATGTTACACTCCCACCGAAAATGAATGCGAATGACGATAAGAGTATAAAATGTGCACGGATAATGATGGACCTTATAAACAGGAATAGGATGAGTAAACCGGAAGCTGTGAATAATGATTAACAAAATAAAACTTATCCACATTCATATTTCATAATTTGTAACTAGTGAACAACTTCAAGTGTAAAAATATGAATGAAAAATATTTTTCAAGGTTGTAATTGTTCATCACATTCATTGTGAACTTTCTAAATTATTTCTTTGAATATGAGTGCTGAATAATTATATATATATATAATGAAAATACTAATTCAAGCTAATGCAATATAATTTCAACTTAACTTCTGTTTTCATTTTATATATCTATAACGGAAAATGATCACAGGATTATAAAACTTTAGTTTATTTTTCAAATAGCATCATAACCTGCTAGTATGTACTATATATTTGATTTTTTTTCTTTCTGCCGATAATTACTATGATTAATCAAACAAAAATATATCTATCAAGAGAAAGAAAAAAGAAGAAATATATACATCACTCTGACTATTAATAATATTAGTTTGTTTCATACAAAAAATATTATTTCACGCAATATTTGTTAATTATTCGTAGGGAAGCAATAACATAATATTTTCTATGTATGTATGTATATTGATGCATCCTTTGCGTATTTCTCTTCTTCTCTCTTAAAATAACATACTATTTTTTTTTCTTTCCTGCTCTATCAAACAAGACATTGACTTGTCGACGAAATACCAGAGTTATTCATGTCTTTTAAATTGACCTTCTCACAAAACGATAGGTATATATATATTTCTTATATCTTAATTATAATGAAACAAGATAACAAAACAAAAAGGTGCAAAGATTAAACAATAGAGCAAGTATATGTTTAAATTCCATTTTCTAATTGATATAACTAACCATTTTACGAATACAAAATCCATCCATATATAAGCAATTATCTTTAACAAAAAGAAAAATTTCTTGATTAAACTTCTAAGAGTATAATCATGGAATTATTTTCATTAACAACCAACATTACAATTACTGATATACAATGGCAAGCATATCCAGTAGCTTTCTTTCTATTATTATTGTGTTTAGTGACTGTACTAGGTAATATATTAATTATCTATGCTATAGTTCGTAAATCTACATTGCATACATCAACATATTATTATATTGGTTCATTAGCATTTTCTGACCTTCTGGTTGGATTAATAGTTATGCCATTTGCATTCATATTCGACATGACTGATGATGAATATTGGTTATTTCGACGACATCTTACATTTCTATGTGATTATTGGCATTCCATGGATATATTTGCAACAACAGCATCCATTTTTGGTTTATGTGCTATTGGTTTAGATCGTTATATAGCTATTACAAAACCAATAGAATATCCAAATTCATTTGTATCAAAGAAATGGTATTATGTACTACTAATAATATGGATATGTTCAGCGATTGTATCATTTCCACCAGGAATTTATTTAGGAACAACACAAGCAATTTCTCGTA
This sequence comes from Macrotrachela quadricornifera, assembly GCA_022393335.1. NCBI lineage: Eukaryota > Metazoa > Rotifera > Eurotatoria > Philodinida > Philodinidae > Macrotrachela > Macrotrachela quadricornifera. Next base: position 7,396 of record JAJEKB010023106.1, on the reverse strand, counting down.
CGTAAAAGAAGGATATATGTGAATATTATCTCTCCTTTACATTCACTTACTGTTTTTATTTTTTAGGACAATCAATGATGTCAAATGAAACAATCGCATCACCTTCATGGTTGTTTAAAGAATGTGATTTTCCAAATAATCCATATTATATATTATTTATATCGATTGTATCATTCTATTTACCATTAATTGTTATGATTTATGTTTATATTCAAGTGTATGTAGCAGCGAGAAAACAAGCATTAGCTCTTTCTTCCGGCTATAAGCATCATCATCGAATGAAATCTACAAAATTATTCACATCAAAATTTCATTTGAGAGAAACTTCAACTGAAAATCGATCAACAATACAGAAATCAATATCAAGTAATGAAATGAATACACATGAAACATCCGACAATATATTAGAAAACAGTCGACCATCACCTGAATTAATAACACTTCGTATTCATCATGGTAAATATCAAAATCCAAATATAGAATTGATCAACAATAAAAGGAAGAAATCAGTGAATAAAATCAAAGGAAAACATGCAGAAACCAACACATTTTGGAAGAAATTTTCCAAAAATCAAAAAGCAGCCAAATTTATCGGTATTATTATGGGGGCATTCGTTATTTGTTGGTTACCATATTTTGTTTATTTTACTTTGAGTGGTATATTTCTTATTCGTTTAAAAGACGAACAACATCATGAACTTTTATTTAATATATTCTCATGGTTAGGATATACTAATTCAGCAGTCGACGTTCTCGTATATGTTTCTACTTCGAAAGAATTACGAACGACATTTTTTCGATTGTTTATACCGCGTAGATTGAGATGTACACATCGAATGAAGTAATATTTAAATGTATAAATCATAATCAAGGCAAAGATTTGCTCAAGTTCTATGTGGCAAGATTTCTATGATTTTTTTTTGTTCTACCATCAGGAATGAGTTGTGGTTGAGGGTGAATATAGACACATATAATTTATTTCTCTTCTTCTTTTTTTAACATTCAGTTTATTGTTCCATAAAGGTTAACAATTGACAAAAGTATCGACTAACACGCCAGCAAAATGATTTAGAAGGAAAAGAGAGAGAGAGAAAAAGAAGAACAAAAAAATAAAGAATGAGAAAAAAACCACCTGTAAGGGGCAATTACATCCTTATCACTTAACAATCAGTGGTTCTTCACCGACATGACCAGAATTTTGACATATTATTAACAAAAATATGTAGCAGACATGCATAAAAAATAGGAAAGAAGGAATAAAATGATGCAATAATTTGGATAAAATAATACATGAGCTCGTCTGTAATAAAATTATATATTTTTTATATAAATGAAAAATTTGAGCTTGAAAATTAATTTATACTCTGAAAAGAACACAAATGAACTCGGTCACTTATATTTAGAAAAAGGTGCCATTCACAAAAAATTTTTACTAATATTCAGTCTTTTATTAAAACCATTTTAATTTTCTTTGGACTACCTTTTCCCCTTCTTATCCCAAGTTGTTGTGGAATTTTATGATGATCGCACATCATGAATAAACCCTAAGGATGTGAGGATGATGGTGCGTTTTCGGTTTTTCTCACGAACAGTATGAGACATGGAAAATTTAAGGTTGCCAATCGATAGAGCTCGTGAAATTTTACTCTGGAACAGGTATAGGACGTTCATGGGCGACTAGTGACAGGAGTTACTCGTATATGAGGCTAACTTCATCTGCGTACTGATCTGACATGTATACGGACTTATATAGTTATTTTAGCATAAAATGCTCATTAATTTATAAAAATGATTGAATAGTGATAAACATCTATTGTCACCTAAAATTTTTTCTGTTCTTGAACTTTTTTTTTCTTATTAAATATACTATGCTACTGAGAAAATCATGAATTAATTTTGATAAATTAATTATCGAACTCATTTGTATTCTTTTCAGAGTAAAAATTAATTTTCGAGCTTAAATATCCCTTTTTTCCAAGGTCATTTAATTTTGTGTCCCAATAATTTATTTACTCAATTATTAGAATTTTGTTCTCTACAAAAATTTCATTCAGTTCTAAAACTTTTCTTTTGTTCAAATGTGCAATTTTTTAATGATGATCTTAAAGAAAAATATTCCAAGATAAAAATTTCTAGAATTAAACTTGATTTTTTGAAGTATTCCTACTGTTCTTTGTGTATATCAATGAAGGAGATCACATCAAGATATATATGCTTTGCACGTTCCGTAAGTCTGTTAGAAAAACGACTATTTTTCTTAAAATTCATACTTTTATAATACGTTTTGAATGGAGACTTTAAAATAAAGTAAGCTGTAAATGTTTGTCTGTAAGTGTCAACTTCTGGAATTATATCTAAATGTTTTCGAAAATCTTAACCAATATTTGTATAGATAATCACTCAAAGAAAACTTACGACTTAACGCAAGAGTAACTAGATCATCGTATCCCCAAAGAGAATAGGCCAATCTTAAGCCTGTTTCAAAAACATGTTCAACCTTCTCTTTCTGTTTTTCAATAAAGTAAAAGAAATAAAAAAAGAGCTAGATAGATTGAGGAAGAAAGAAGGCTAGAAATAGTCTTCTCTTTACTTTAATTTCGTTCCAAGGAATTGTGTGAAATTTTTTTTCAGGCTATAGTAAGACTGCTTCACTTTTTGTTGTCTATCCTCTATAAGTTTTCCCTATCTTAACTGTCTATCAATACGAACATTTAAATATTTTAAGTTTTTGGTGTACTCAATCGGAACTCTCTTATATGCAATTTCAGATCTTGAGATCATCACCGAGTTATGCACCAACATAGCTTTTGTTTTTGTGACATTGACTGGAAGAAAATAATTATCTACAAAAAGATGGTTTACTATCTGAGGAAAGTAGAGAGGAAGAAAGTGTACGTGCAATCTAAATAGAAGAGTAGCGAATACACTTCCTTGGGATGCACCTACAAAAGTAGAAAATAATCGTGATTTATTTTCGCCATAAGAAACTCTTATCCACCTATTCTGTAGCCAATTAAAAAACCATTTTCTCAACTCAATAGGCATTTTCAACATCTCTATGTTAATATACTGTAAGTAGAAACTATGAAGAATTTTTTCAATATAAAAAAGCTCAGTAGAAAGGTCATATATATTCGATCTAGTTTCGAAAATATACTACATCGATTTAAAGATTTCTTTTTTCGTGTGTATTTCGAAAGAATAAAAATTTTGTATTGAAGATAAAGATGGTGAAACAAAGTCTGTGAGCATTGTCAGTGAAGAAAAAATGGATGTTGGACGTTTATTTGATACTGGTAGGAATTAGAAAAGATCACTAACGAGGAAACATATTTAGGTGATCAAGCGCTTTAAAGTTCATCTTTCGGTCATAAGTAAATTTCAATGAGATATGAAAAATCTAAACAAGATTCATTCCCTTACACCTTTATTCTCAAGATATCAAATTTCTAAGATATATATGAAAATCGACACTGAAAGAATAAACGATTGTTTTCTAAAAAATATAGAGTACTAAAGGAAATTTTTCGCAATTTTGTATACTACTTGTCTGATGTGTTCTGAGTTAAAAGTTAAATAAAATCTTATGAATAACACTTCTACTTGCTGTTCATCAGTCCAAAGAACATTCAAAATTTTTCACTTTATTTCTGGTATCATTTTAAACCACAAAAATCCGACTGAAGAGAATCAATGAAAGTGATAGTCTGAGAAAATTGGTTATAACAGAGTGGTTTGTTTGTTGCACTAGCTGCAACAGATGAAATGAACCTCATTATAGGAAGACGCTGCACATATTTTAGTGTCATACGAAAAACATACTTTGTGTACAGTTTTGAACGATTGTGGATGGTTGTCTGTGTAGTCACCAGCGTACCAAGCAAATTGAATCATCCTACGAAAAACTGTAGATGAGAGTTGATTATTATTTAGAGACATGAGATGAATGATATTATTACGTTCGCTAATGTTGATATCGAGTTCATCGAGCAACACGCGATCAAATAGCTGTCGAGGAATTATTTTTATTTTGTCTATTGAAAAAGACATTCAATGATTGACTTTGATCTGTCGTTTTCTTCAATACTTCAAGACTTGTGCATCTGAAAATGCGATTGTATGATTCTTTTCCGTCTGTTCGCTCTTACCAACAGCTCAAAATAAGTAAGAGCTTATTCTATTGACCAAGTGACGGAAGTGGAACATGATCACGCCAATATTCAACTACGGATGTCATGAGCTCTTCAAAACTGCTACACATGCTCATTACATTCAACGCCTTGGATAGATGCGAGCGAATGTTCCGGTTCATGTGTCTTTTGGAATTCTTCAAACAGAGATATGTCTGCGAGAGAAGATAGTTATGGAGCGTGATAATTGGCTGCATCAGTATTCGACACAGATCACTTTTTTTGTGACCCAACCCGACCTGAGGTCAGGAGAATTCAATCCGACCGAACCCGATCCGAGCTTATCGTAACCTAACTCAATCCGACCCGATCTGACCCAAGCGTATCGTGACCCGACCCGAGGTAAAGGATAATTTTTAGCCAATACAAGCGAATTTTTTTCAGTTATTAAGAATCTTTTGAGTAAATCAACACATATTCTCTCGATATTCGAAATAAAGAATTAATTATCTTCTCCAAAGTTGCTCCCTTTCTTATGTAACGTTCGGAGTTTTTAGAGCTTTTGTGACCGGACTCGACCCGAGTCGGATACTGATAGATACAGTGAAGCTTATAAGTTAGATCTCTAATCTCCTCCTCTGTCGCTCAAAAACATCAAAAACAAATTTTCCAGAACTTTCTTCACGTTCTTTATCAGGTAGATTGATCAAAAAAAGAATTTTAAAAATGCCTCTTTTCTCTGCTCTTACCTAATATCCTGAAAAACCAGTACTTTCAAGGTCAAGCAGCAAAAACCAAGATGAAATTCGAACTCAGGGCCATCGATTATCTATACTCTACTAGCTTTCACATCTAAAACGATTTGATAGCTGAGGATCATTCCTCATTAGTTTTTTTTTCGCTGCAACACATCTTATATGCCATGATAAACTTTGAAAATTGAGATCAAATATCGAATGAATTTATTTTGTACATATGTTTTGCAAAGTAAGAAAAAAGAAAAATATTTATAATAAAATATTCTATACAGTTTTTTTTCTCTTAATGATTATTGACCTAAACTAGAGGATAACTACCCATGGTAGCAATACCACATTGATTTTTCTTATTACGACTCATCCAAATATATCCTTCATTACCCCATGATGTTCCCCATGAATTTTTAACAATATAATATTCTTTATTATCATCTGTACCATAGCCAACAGCTAAAACACCATGGCAAAGTTCTGTTGATGAACAATTTGGTTCATCGTATACACCTGATTTATAAAATTGAAATGAAGATTGTGTTGCATCAATAGCAACTGATATTGGACCAACGGTACCAATAGCAATTTGAAGATCGGTTTCATTTTGAGCTTTAATATCAATAAAACCCTAAAATATTATAATAATATACTTAGATATATTCAAAAACTCTAAAAAAAAATTAATATTTACAGTGTCAGTAGCACCAACATTAGCTTTTTTGAATCGGCATTTACCATCACGAGCTTCATATGGATAGCTTTCTTCGGTATCAATACCTTCATTAGCTTTAATATATTGAAAGGCAGAGTCCATTAAACCTCCATTACAACCCATATTACCAAATTTGCCTGAGCAGTCAACTAAATTTTGTTCCGAAAGTGAAACAAGCTTTTTTGTCTTAGCAAAATGTTGTCCTTCAAGTGAGCCAGTAGCTGAAAATGCCCAACATGATCCACATTGACCTTGATCTTTGACTGGTGTTACATAACCTTCTTTACGCCAATCTATATGAACATATTTTTCAAGATTTATTATTATGCAAAAATGATTTCAATCGAAGAAACCTACCGATAGCATCTGGAATAGTAACATGTGATGGAGCTAAGAATGTGTGATGATCGAAGTCTTTTTTTTCGTTAGAAAATTTTAATCCATTCATTTGTTGTTTGAATTCTTCATAAGTCTAAATAAACAAATATAATCTATTTCCAAAAATGATAGTAAAGAAAAAGAAAGCTTACTAAATCACCGAATTTATTCATTCCTAATGTGTAGGTATGAATGCCCATGTCAGCCTCAAGATTATGTTGACGAATTTTGGCAACATTAGCTTCAAAAATATTTCGACTGAAAATGTAACAAATAAGATTACATACAGGTTATTGAAAAAATGCTGCATGTCATGACATACCGTGTAGCTTCTTCTTCAACTGAGTTGTATTGTTTTTGATGAGTACGTTTGAATAAATTCCATGCATTGCTAAGTTGATCATCAATCATAGGTGCACAATAAGCACCTATAAACAGGATACATAGTGTAATAAAGACTTTCATTATTGATATTATCGGATGCAATGATAATAATATTACTGTTTGTTGATAAAATATGACTTGTTTGAAGTGAAATAAACGTCTATATTTATAATTGTTGTAACTTACGCTTAGTCATAATACAAGGCAAAGATAACATCAAATTGTGTCGCATCACTTAAGTAGAGCAAAGCATTTTTATTTATACTATATGATGATAACAGAAAAACAATATTTTATTGTTTAAAATATTTATTATGATATAATCTTTGCAACGAATATTCTCTTGAAATAAACAGATGATACGTGTACTGCCAATACAAAATATTTATCGTCTTTAGCATGATAAATGAAAGATATAAATTTGCTTAAATATTTGTAGAGATGAATAAATTGAAAAAATATGACAAAGCATCTCCATAAAATCTTTTATTTTTTCAATAACAACATGTACTATCATTACTGTTTGCAAGTTATCAGTTTACTAATATATTTGATTGATTTCAAACTGATATCGTAACTATTATTAAATAATCTTTTGGGTAGTGAAATACAAACATTGTTTGAAAAATTGACTAAAATTTAGACTTGATTAAACAACTGTCACAAATCAAAATTTTGTTTTCTTGATGATTATAACTTCTTTCTAACATTTTTGAGCACATAATTATATTTAAATAAAAGAAAATTAAAATAAAATCATGTCATTTAGTGATATGGCAAGTAGATGATATTTCTATTGTTTTAGTTTTATTGATTCTACGTATTAAAAATAAATTTTCATTCAAGTTAAATAATTCAATATCGTTAGATTTCAGAATTTGCCTACCATTAGTTGTAGAGGTCACTAGAAATTGTAAGCATCGAACATGACTAATTCAATTGGTCTTCTTGATTCTCTAATCATCTAGATTGAAAAATTTCGTACTTACTTACTGGATACTGTATTAAACATACTCTTCGCTTCTATACATTTTATTTTC